>OZ005649.1:22046150-22361150 GCA_963930645.1 Salticus scenicus | reverse complement strand
AAAGAGTCCAGAACGACATGGTTATCGTTCAAAATGGCGCCAAAAGAGAATCACCAAATATTGTTGAGGACCAATGTGTAAGTTTCACCAAATGCATCATAGAAATGTTTAATTCTGTAGTGTTAAAAAACTAACATTGCGAAATTAGGATATGTTCATCTATAAATGCGTTTGAACTTGACTCTATAATATATTTTTATGCCAAAATATATCCGATATATTTTGAAATTGGTTTTTAATAATAATAATAATAAAGAGAAATATACTTTAAAGAGAAAAAGAAAGGACGTTCACAACGCCGATAGTTAAATATTAATAATTAGGAATGGACCGGATATCCGGAAAATATCCGGTATCAGGCATATCCAGGTGATTTTTCAATATCCGAAATACCATCGGATGCCGTAAATAAAGTTGCAAAATAATAATAAAATGAAAAAGCTGCTAAAAGAATATACAGAAAACGATTTTTCGAGAGGCTGCTTTGGAAAATGAATGAAAATGGACCGTTTCACGTTTCTACACAATTACACTGCTCTGCAAAAAAAAAAAAAAAAATCTAGTTATGATATCATTCTTGCTGATTCTTATGTAAAATGACCTCCTGAATCCGGACATATCTCCCATTTTGCACAGTCACCCACTGTTTTCTAGAAGCACCACCCCGTCCCTCAATTTTTTTTACCCTGTTCGATAATTTTATGACCATGAATTTGACTTCATGAATGAAAAATAAATACTTAAAGCAAAATATATATATAAAGCAAAATATATGTTAAAGCAATATATATGTATAAAGTTTAAAAAATAACATTAATAACATATTAAACTAGACGTGTAATGCATAATTTCAGTGGCAAATCCTCCCCCCCCCCCAAAAAAAAAAAAAAAAAAAAATTCCCTTGTCGCAAATGTTCATGTTTTAGAATTTTCCAACTTTGCAGCCCCTCAGAAGATATTTAACGATTAAAATAATCCTTCCCTTTCCTAAAAATCAAATTTATAGCCATATAAAATCACCGAAAAAATGATGAAAATAGTGGACCGTTCCTAAAAAACAGTGGGTGATAGGGCAAAATTAGCGTCCTATTCGGATTCAGAAGGTCATTTTACACAAGAATATGCTGAAATGGTGTCAGAAGCAATTTTCATGCCGAGCAGTGTTATCAAGAGTGATACAAGCACAAGAATTGCAGCATTGACGCTTGTGTTAACGTAAATTAGAAAATAGGTTTATATCACTCTCCTAAATGAGTAAATCAATGGATGACATGGTAGGGAGTTATTTCACGTAACATAATAAGTAATATTATTATTGCATTGTAGCCTATTAGCACTGTAATATATTACAAAAAATATCCTATTAAAAAAATAATATTTTCAACTTTATCGCTGCATGCGAAATCGACAAGAAATTTCTGGCGATAAAACTGATATACAACACCATTATACAAGTAAAAAGCTTGAATTATTTCTTTTATATAATTACTTTTTTATTTTATTTTATTTTATTTGCAAAATACAAAAAGAATATTATGAACGCCGGCTAAAGACTCGCATCAGACTTTTGCGCAGATGTTCGAATCGATTTGTTACTTCACGTCCGAAAAAAATAGGTCTGAAATCTCAGTAAGGAATACAGACGATTTCATGCAATCTGTTACTCAGTGATATTCTGAATCAATAATATCTTTCCAAGTTCATAAAATTATCGTTAAAAAAAATAATATAGCTGCAGATGTATTATTTTTTTAACGATAATTTTGTAATGATAATATTTTCTAGAATGTATTACGGAATATTCCTTGTGAAATATATTAATCAAAATAATTTTAATAAGCAAGATAATTTTAACGTTTAGGACAAATAACATCGTGTTCATATTAATTTAGAAATGATTTTATTTGGTGTTGATTATTTTTCATGGGATAATAAAATCGTTTGAATAAAAAACTTCGATACCACGGTTTAACGAAATAGTGTTAATTTATGCAGCTAGCATGAGGTGGGTAAAGGGTGATTATTAGATGTTGATTACTATTTCCTCATGAAGGTGAGGAATGGCATTACACTTGTTCGGATTGGATTCGCTTGCGTATTGGAAACAGATGTTTCGGAAGTGTGATAATTGAAAGGAAGGAGTGTTTGCTTATATTGCTTATAGCAGGTAGAATTGAAAATGAGTAATGGCATACAGCATTTATTGTGGTTTTATTAAGAATAATTTGAGAAGAAAATTGAATATTTATTTATTTTTACTGTTTAGCTTTTCTTCACTTATTTATTTTTTTTTTTTTTTATCCGATTTTTTCTTGAGACTATTTTTTTAGATTTAAAATGAGTAAAGGTGTTAAGAATAGTTAATTATGCTCTTATGTTAAAATTAAGTGTCTGAGAAAGTACATCATTTTATGCAATTTTTGTAAGCAAAATCTACATTTTTAAACAAGTGTTTTTAATTTTAGAAAACATATTCAAAGTGACTGTTTGCTAAGTACGAGTGAAAAACACTAATTTTCTTGTCAATCTGGAAAGTTCAAGTTCTTCGGAAAATCGAAAGAAACAGTCACTCGGTAGTTTAAAATTTGGGATGCTTTAAAGATGTTTCTTAAAAATTTGCTATTATTATTTGTTTCTTAATTACATATATGGCTTATAAAATGAGAATTCTTTTTTTTTTCCAAAAGACGACTCTTTTGTGTACGTGTTTCTTGATATTATTTGAAATAATTTGTTTGCGTGTTTAAAGGAATTGGTTTAATTAATCTTAAGCTTAGTCGATTGGGACAAACGTTTGTGTAAAATTTTGACTCTACCACTATTTCATATCAGCGTTTTTTTTTTTTTTTTTAATTGAAGGAAAATAATAAAGTGAAGATTACTATTCGAAAACATTCGGACTTCAAAACATGAACCACATCCACTATGTATGACACATGTATATATTGTATATAATCCAGAAAGGATTAGAATAACATTAGCCATATGTAAACTAAAAAGTAACAGTTTATAAAAATAATATGTTCCAAAAACCTATTACCAAAGGAAATATGGAACGAAGTAACCTATTACTGAAAAGTAACTATTTATACCATCTCTAGTTAAAACCTCTAAACCAAGTTGTAGCTCTAGTACAAGGTTAAAACCTCGCAACTAGATTTTAGTTCTACGTGACGTTAAATCCTCTAAACTAAGGCAGCGATTAAACTTCCCAATCATTTGTAGCCCTAATGCTGTTTCAAACCTGCTTAACTCCACATAAAACACATAAATCACATAAAGAGGATGTTAAAATCCTCTTAACTTTTACTTCAACTGGACCTACAATCCTCTTTTGGCATAAAACTATCCTCTGATCAAATAACAAAACTCAAATTAATTGTAACTCTAGAGCGATGTTAAACAAGCTCAGTATTTGTAGCTTTACGACAACGTTAACTGTTTTCTTAATCCATCTCGATGTTACACACTCTCACAGACTCTGTAGAACTAGTGCCGCATTAAAAAACTCAAACAATTTATAACTCTAGGGCGACGTTAAATATTTCTCAACCCCCAATATAACAATCACCTTAACCTCCTCTCATCGTTAAACACTATCATCAACACTGTGGCACAAGCGCCGCATTAAAGAAACTCAATCACCTTGTAGCTCCAATGTGATGTTAAACAAATCCATCCAATTTGTAGCTCTAGTGCGACGATAAACATTTCCAACTGCAGCTCTAGTGTGACCCTCTCAATTCCAAATTTAACTGTCATCTTAACCTATCTCGATGCTACCTCTCATCAAATCTGTAGCACTACGAGTCGCATTAAAGAAACTCAAACGATATGTAGCGACTTTAAATAAAACTCAAGCTTTTTGTAGTTCTAGTGCGACGTTAAATAGATTCCTCGAATTTGCAGCTCTATTGCGACGTTAAAAAAAACTCAAGAATTTGTAGCTCTAGTGCAACGTTAAATATTTTCATACACATCTTTGTAGTTCTAGTGCGAAGTTAAACCTTTTTAACTGCTTTGCAAGTCTAGAGCACCGTTAAAATCCCCTCAACCTACAATTTAACTGGCTTCTTAACCCCTCTTAACACTCTCACCAACTCTGTAGTACTAGTGTATACTGAACAAACGTCCCCATTTACTGGGGACAAATGGGGACGCCTTTTTTTTAAGGCATTTTTCTAAGTTTTAGAAAATTGTAGAAACTAAATTATTAGTCAGTAATACTTTATTTTTAGTCCTTATTTATTAGGAATGAAAAAATGCTTCCATAATTTGATAATTGTAGCAATTTTTAACGCTTCTCTCTTATAAAGGTACTTTGATCTGGTCAGCCTATACTAGTGCAACGTTAAAGAAACTCAATTAAATTGTAGCTCATTTACGACGCTACACATTTCTTCAAAACTCTAATGCAAAGTTAAATACCTTTCAACCTTCAATAAATGTCATCTTAACCCTATCTCCATGATACACACTCTCACCAACTCTGTAGCATTGGTGCCGCATTAAACCAAATCAAAACATTTGTGGCTGTAGTGCGCAGTTAAATACTTTAAAAACTTTGTAGTTCATGTGCGACGCAAAGCATTTTCAACTGATTTGTAGTTCTAGCGCGACATTAAACAGCTCAAGAGCGACGCTGCGACGCTAAACATTTTCAATTGCTTTGTAATTCTAGCTGGACGTTAAACAAACTCAAGCATTTTGTAGCTGTACGACATCTAGTGCGACGCTAAACCTTTTCAACTTTTTTTGTAGTTCTAGGTCGAAATTACACAAAAACAAACATTTTGTAGCTGTAGTGTGACGCTAAACATTTTCAACTACATTGTAGCTCTCGTTCGACGTTAAAACCTCTCAACCCGCAATGTAACTGACATCTCACTTGAGCACGACTGCTTGATTAAACAAACTTAAAGAATTTGTAGCTCTAGTGCGACGTTAAAAATATTCCTTCAGAATGCAGCTCTAGTGCGACGTTGAACAAACTGAAGCATTTTGTAGCTCTTTTTCGACGCTAAAATCCTCTCAAACCCCAATTTAACTGACATAATAACCCCTCTCAATATTAGACACCCTCACCAAAAATAGCACTAGTGCCCCATTAAAAAATTCAAACAAATTATAACTCAAGTGCGACGTTAAATATTTTAATAAGCTTTGTAGCTCAAGTGTGACGCTAAACTATTCCAACAGCTTCGAATCTCCAATGAGACGTTAAATACTTCCCAACCCCCAATGTAACTATCACCTTAACCTCCTCTCATCATTAAACACTATCATCAATTCGCACTAGCGCCGCATTAAAGAAACTCAGTCAACTCGTAGCTCCAGGGCGACGTTAAAGAAATCCATCCAATTTGTAGCTCTAGTGCAACGTGAAACAAATTCATGTAATTTGTAGCTGTAAACCGACGTTAAACAAACTCAAGAAATTTGTAGCTCTAGTGAGAAGTTAAACCTTTTTAACTGCTTTGCATTTCTAGAGCAAAGTTAAAAACCTCTCAACTCAGAATTTCATTGTCGCCTTAACCCCTCTTAATACTCCCACCAACTCTGTAGTACCAGTGGCACATTAAGCAAACTCAATCAATTTGTACCTCTAGAGTGACGCTATACCTTTTCAATTGCTTTGTAGCTCTAATGCGACGTTACACAACGCAATGCAACTGACATCTTAATCCTATCTCATTTTTACGCACTCCCACCAACTCCATAGCACGAGTGCCTGATTAGACAAACTCAAACAATTTGTAGCTGTAGTGCAATGATAAATAAATTCATTCTATTCGTAGCTCTGGTGCGAAGTTAAGCAGACTCAAGTTATTTCTAGCTTCAGTGCGCCGCAAAACATTTTTAATTGCTTTAAAGCTCTAGTGCGATGTTAAATACCTTTCAAACCCAATTTAACGGCCATCTTAACCCCTCTCAACGTTACACACTACATCCGCATTACTACTGCCGCCTTAAACAAACTCAAACGATATGTAGCTCTAGTGCGACGCTAAACACAACTTAATCATTTTGTAGCTCTATAGCGACACTAAACCTTTTTAATACTTTGTAGCTCTAGTGTGACGGTAAAGACAACTCAATCCCCAATGCAGCTGTTATCTTAATATATATTGACCAAACGTCCCCATTTTCTAGGAACAAATGGGGATGATTTTTTTTAAGGCATTTTATTACGACAAAATTGTAGAAACTAAATTATTAATCAATAACACTATATTTTTAGTTCTTATTTATTAGGAATGAAAAAATACATCCATAATTTGACAATTGTAGAAAATTTTAATGCTTCTCTCTTATAAAGGTACTTTGATCTGGTCATCCGATCTCGATGCCACACTCTCTCACCAACTCTGTTGCACCAGTGCCACATTAAACCAACTCAAACATTTTGTGGCTCTAGTGCGACGTTAACCAAATTCACGCAATTTGTCTCTCTAGTGCAACGTTAAACAAAATCAAACAATTTGTAGCTCTAGTGTGACGATAAAATCTTTTCAACTGCTTTGTAGCTCTAGCGTGGCATTAAACAAACTCAGCCATTTTGTAGCTCTTTAGCAACGTTAAACAAACTCAAGCATTTTGTAGCTCTAGTGCAATGCTAAAACCATTCCAATATCTTTATAGCTCTAGTGCGACATTAAATATTTTCGTAACATCTTTGCAGTCACAGTTCGACGATAAGCAATTTTAACTAATTTTTTGCTCGAGTGCGACGCTAAAACTCTTTCAACCATAAATTTAACTGTCATCTTAACCCCTCTCGATGTTGCTTACTCTCACCAAATCTGTAGCACTACTGCCTTAAAGAATCTTAAACAATTTGCAGTACTAGTGCTACATTAAATACACTTAACAAATTTGTAGCTCTAGTGCGACGCTAAAGCTGCTTTCTAACTGTAGTGTGAAGCATTTTGTACTGAATTGCGATGTTAAAAATATTCCTTGAATTTTTAAATCTGGTGCGACTTTCAACAAACTCAAACATTTCGCAACTCTATTGTGACGCTAAAATCCTCTCAACCCCCAAAGTAGCTGCCATCCTAATCCCACTGCTTTGTAGCACTAGTGCGACATTGCAAAACCTCTCAACCTCCAATTTAACGCTCGCCAAATCTGTAGCACTACTGCCGCATTAAACAAACTCAAACAATTTGTAACTCTAGTGGGACGTTAAAGAAATTCCTTCAATTTGTAGCTGTATTGCGACGTTAAACAAACTTAATCAATTTGTAGTACTAGTGCGACTCTAAAACCTTTTCAAATTGTTTGTAGTTCTAGTGCGACATTGAAGAATCTCTCAACCCCTCAATTTAACTGTCATGTTGACCCTTCTCGATGTTACGAACTCTCACCAAATCTGTAGAATTACTGCCGCATTGAACAAACTCAGACAATTTGTAGATCTAGTGCAACGTTAAACAAACTCAGGTATTTTGTCACTCTAGTCCTACGCTAACACCTTTTCAACTTCTTTATAGCTCTACTGTGACGTTAAACAAACTAAAGAAATTTGTAGCTCTAGTGCGATGCTAAACTATTTCTACTGCTTTGTAGCTGTACGACATGGAAAACCTTCTCAACCCCTAATTTAACAGTCATTATAACCACTCTCGATGTCACGCACTCTCACCAACGCAGTAGCACTACTGCCACATTAAACAAACTCAAACATTTTGTAGCTCTAGTTCGACGTTAAATATTTTCGTAAGCATCTTTGTAAAACTTTTTAATTACTTCTAAGCTCTAGTGTAACGCTAAAAGCTTTTCAACTGCTTTGTAGCTCTAATGCGACGTTAAACTAACTCAAAAATGTTGTAGCTGTAATGCGACGCTAAATTTTTTAAAATACTTTGTAGCTCTAGTGCAACATTAAAACCACTGAACCCCCAATGTATCTGACATCTTAATCCGATCTCGATGTTACACTCTCTCACCAACCCTGTAGCACTAGTGCTGCGTTCAACAAACTAACACATTTTGTAGCTCTAAAGCGACGTTAAACACATTCATACAATTTGTAGCTCTAATGCGAAGCTAAACAAACTCAAACATTTTTAACATTTTGTAACTGTAGTACGACGCTAAAACTTTTCTCAACTCCTTTGTAGCTCTAGTGCCACGTTAAACAAATTTAAACAATTTGCAGCTCTAGTGCGACGTTTTAATATTTTCATAACATTTTTGTAGTTACAGTTTGACGCTAAACCTTTTTAATAACTTTTTTGCTCTAGTGCGGCGTTAAACAAATTTAAGCATTTTGTAGCACTCTTGAGACGCTAAAATCCTTTCAACTCCCAATTTAACCGTCTTCTTAACCCCTCTGGATGTTACACATTCTCACCAAATCTGTAGCACTAGTGCCGCCTTAAACTCAAACTATTTGTAGCTCTAGTACGAAGTTTAACAAATTCAAGCGTTTTGATGCTCTAGTGCGACGTTAAAAAATTCCTTCCATTTGTGGGGCCGCGGTAGCCCAGTCGGTAGAGCGCCGGCCTCGTAATTGGAAGATTGCGGGTTCGGTACTCGAGCTGGCCAAAGACCGTCGTGTACACTAATGGTGGCTGGTGCACGTAAAATCTGTCGTGGCCGCAATGTCCTCCATGTTCCCATCAAAATTATACCTCTGGGGTTCAACGAAGCGGGAGAGCCATCCCTTCCGCGGAGGATCAAAATTGTGATGGCATGTCTCCGGACCACCTCTAGGGGTGTGTCCCAGACCGTCGCAAATTGCCCATCTGCGCAGCACTAGTGCAACGTAAAACTCAATCATCTTTTCATCCATCCATCCATCCATCCATCCTTCAATTTGTAGCTCTAGTGCGTCGTTAAACAAACTAAACCATTTTGCAGCTCTAGAGAGAGCTGCTTCATAAGCATCTTTCGTAGTTCCATTTCGAGACTAAAGATTTTTTACTACTTTGTAGCTGTAGTGCTATGAATTTGTTTAACGTCGGACAAGGGTTACAAAATGTTTGAGATTGTTTAATGCGGAACTAGTGCTACAGAGTTGGTGAGAGTGTTTAACATCGAGATGGCATTAAGACGTCAGTTACATTGGGGGTTGTGACGTTTCTCACGGTGAACTAGAGCTACAAAGTAGTTCAAAAGGTTTAGCGTCGCGCTAGAGCTACAAAATTCTTGAGTTTGTTTAATGTCGAAATATAGCTACAAAGCAGTTGAAAAGGTTTTAGCACGACGTTGAACAAACTCAAAATTTTTGTAGCTCTAGTGCGATGCTGAACCTATCCATCTGCTTTATAGCTTTAGTGTTAAGTTAGAAACCATTCAACCCCCAATGTAACTGTCATTTCGATGTTTAACACTAACTTTGTAGCACCAGTTCCGCATTAAACATTCGAAACCATTCTGTAGCTTTAGAATGACGTTAAATCCTCTCAACATTCATCTTTTTTTACGACGTTAAAAATCTCTTATCCACTTCGCAAATTTAGAGAAACTTTAATAGCTCTAACGAGCGTCGTTAAACATCTCTAAAATTTTGGAACTTTAATGGATATTTAATCCTTTCAATCGTCGAAATTGTACATCTGGTGGTCACCGAAGCGGGGACGCTATCCCCTCCGTGGAGGACCAAAATTGTACGGGAACACATCTGGATGATCTTTAGGAGTGCGTCCCAGACCGTCGCCAATTCCCATAGCGTAGTACTAGTACGACAGTAAACCCAACCAACCGCCTTTCCAATCCCATTTTATCTTTCGTTCGTTATTAAACCCTCTCAATTAATTTACAGCTGTAACGCTACGTTAAAACCGCTCAACTGAAACCCGCTGTAATTTTAAAACGATGTCAACCTACATAAATATTATATATACGTAACATTTTATTTAAATATTAGCCAACTTGCTGCTCATTATATTTAAATGATTTTTTTAAATAATAATAAGTCTCTTTATTTTATTCCTATATTTATTAATATGCCTAAAAACCGTATTTCTGTAGTGGTTTTCAGTAAAAGTTTATAGTTTAGTAAAATGTCTTCTTTTAAACCCTAATTAAGGTTAAAGATAAGAATTTTCATATATTTAGACCTAAAAGAGGAGGAGGGGATGTCTACATTTCTACCCGTTCTTCACCTGTGGAAAATTGCAGTGGTTTCTAATGAAAGTTTTAAATTTAGTAAACTATTTCTTCTTAGACCTAATTAAAGTACAAGACTAGAATCTTGTGAAATGTAACCCCTAAGGGTGTGAAAAAAAGGGGGGGGGTGTTTCTAACATTTCTATCCGTTTTTTTAGTGAGGAAAATAGCAGTGATTTCTTGTAGAAGCTTGAAATTTGGAAAAATCTCTCCTTTTAAGTTCTAATATTTAGGTAAAATGTTAGAATCGATAACTGTATTTTATAAACGTTAGACTAAGAGATTAAAGGAATTGCATAATGACTAATATACTATTTTTGCATATTTTAATAATATATTTGAGGCAGCTGTTTACATTTTAAAAAATCCTTTTGTTCTGCAGTTATGTTTTCTGTATTCAGTGAAATCTATGTTCGGAGATTAAAATATTTGAAAGTATCTATTGTAAGTTATTTGCTTATAATTAATGATACACATCTGTAGCAATTTCATTACACTTAAAACTCTACCAAACTTTCTCGGATTTCGATTTCTGTCTTCTATAAGTATTAGACTATTTTATTAAAACAATCATGAAAGTGCCTAAATGTATGCTTTTCAAATATTTTATTAGTGCATGTTTGAGGCTGTTAGGCTATTTTTTAAAATCATGCAAATATTCTTAGACATTTTTAGAATACAGAAATCAATATATAACTAATAGATTAAAAAAAATTCAAAGTTGTTAAATTATGCTTTTTGCGTATACATTTTCTGACAATTTCATTACGACATAAAACAACGCAAATGGTCCGATATATTGATTTATGTATTCTATGGAAGCTAAATAAAAAGAATAAGCAGTGCCCAAATTTTATTTACTTATTTTTCTTGATGCATTAGAAATACATATTTGTGTCAATTGGGTTACTCTTTTAAAACCGTAAAAATGATAAGAGATTTTTGTTCTTGTATTCCATTGATGTTAAAGTAATAGATGGATCAAATTTCTAAGTACCTGAATCATGATTTTTACCCTTAAGGTGTTATATACATGACAATCTGGAAGGAAATTTCATCATTCAAATTCATAATCGCAACACTATTACCAAATTTCTCGCCTACCCTCTACTAAATGGAGGTGGAATAGTGGTAAAATGCTTTTATGTTGTGCAATTTCAGAAACCACTAGAGCTTGAAACCTTGATATTTATTATGAAAATTTCTTATTCATTTTCATATTCCCTACACGTTTAATACGTACTCTACCGCTTCAAGAAGGAAAAATGGGGGTAAAAAAACGGGGGGGGGGATGCAGATCGGAAACCATTTAAGCTAAAACTATTTTTCCAAGCAATATTCTCCTTTTATGTTAGTATTAATTACAGTATTAAAATATTGTTCCCAGTTTTAAAGAGGGAGAAAATTATGTCAAAATAAGACTATGCTATGCAATTTTAAAACCACTTGTGCTGGAAACTAGATATTTGGCATGGATTTTCCTTACCTATGTATTTTCTTTTTTAATAAGCCATGAAAGGAAGATGCTCAAACCTTTCAAGCGGGAAAAAAAAGGATACAACAGGGAAAAATGGTGGTGTATAATTTTGGAAACCATTTGAGATAAGAAGCTTGATATTTGCCATGGAAATTCTTCATTCAAGTTCATATTCTCTATCTCTACACTTATAAAATAAATGATACTTCCTTTAAACGTAGGTGAAATGCGATAAAAATAAGATGTTTGTGCATTATTTCCAAAATTTTTTTTAAGATTCTTTCTTGCTCAACTTCATCGACAAATAAGCTTAAATTTTAGAATAAAAAAATTACAGCAACTCATCAATAAAAACAAAAATTTGGTGTCCCGAACCCCCTTAAAAGGACCTGGCACCATTGACTTGCCACCACTTAAGTAAGTTTTATACAAAAGCTTACATTTCCATTTAATGCTTATAAATTGAACAATATTAGGTTTTATCAATAAAATATGTATTTAGGCAACAATTCTTATGGTTTCTAATACATTTTCTTTTACAGATTTGAAATCGTTAAATCGCGTTTTCTCAGTTCCCACTTTTCATGAATTCGTGATCTTCAAAATGCTAAAACATTTACAGATGTTTAAGAAAATACTTAATATATATTTTTTAATGTTTAATAAAATCTACATAAAAGAACAGGAATGTATTTTGTATAATCTTCAAAACAAAAATATTAAAAATAAAAATATAACAAAAAAAAAATATTTTTTTTCAAAATTTTACCCATACAAGCAATTTTTGTTTCAAAACTAATTTAAAATTTCAAAATCCTCCTTAATATTTTCAAGTATGTTCCATCAAACATTAAAAAAAAAAAAAAAAAAAGTTAAGTCTTTTCTTTTTTAGATATCTGTAAAAGTTTTAGCATTTTGAAGATTATTAATTCATCAAAAGACGCAAAATGAATAAACGCATTTTAAAGATTTCAAATCAGTTTATATATATATATATACCCCGCGACAAAAAGATAAGTACAAAGGGTTTTTTCTTTGATTTTTCATAAAATAACATTATCTAAATTGTGCTTATCATTTATTATTATCATAAAATACACAATTCCCGGACTAATTTTTGTTTTAAGACTAATTTAGAAAAAACTTTAGGACTAAAATTTTTCTAATTTAAGACTACACACCGCAACAAAAAGATAGGAACAAAGGTTTTTTTTTTTTTTTTTTTTTTTTTTTAGTGCTAGAGGCCTATTTCAGTCGGTACAGTTGTCGAATTTTTATAGGTCACTCTTAATAGTGCTAAGGGCCTATTTCAGTCGGTTTGTTGAATGGGAATTTATTGAATGAAGTCCCCCCAAGGCCCAACTTTGACATGAGTCCCCCTCAAGGTACCCCAATTTCAGTCGGTACAACGTTGTCGAATTTTTATAGGTCACTCTCAATAGTGCTAAGGGCCTATTTCAGTCGGTTTATTGAATGGGGATTTATTGAATGAAGTCCCCCCAAGGCACAACTTTGACATGAGTCCCCCCCCAGGCCCAACTTTGACATGAGTCCCCCCCAAGGTACCCCTATTTCAGTCGGTACAGCGTTGTCGATTTTTTATAGGTCACTCTTAATAGTGCTAAGGGCCTATTTCAGTCGGTTTATTGAATGGGGATTTATTGAATGAAGTCCCCCCAAGGCACAACTTTGACATGAGCCCCCCCCAGGCACAACTTTGACATGAGTCCCCCCCAAGGTACAACTTTGACATGAGTCCCCCCCCAAGGCACACCTTTGACATGAGTCCCCCCCAAGGCACACCTCCCCCTCATTGGGAAAAAGAGCAAAAAAGGTTGTTTTGCGGCTATAAGACAGTTTGGACTTCCAACGTTATTTGTTATAGTATCTGCAGCTGAAACACATTGGTTTGATTTAATGAAAACTTTATCATGGAATTTAGATATTCCGAATTAACTAAACGAAGAACTAAATTCGAATTAACTAAAGAAGAATTTGTCGATATTAACAAGTTTAGCAGTAGGCCTCTGGCACTAAATTAAAATCTGTCAATGTCAGATTTTCATGTTTTAAATAATGAAATAATGTCGTGTCTGTATATTTTATATTCTATTTATATATATATATATATTTAAATTTTTGAATATGATTTTTTTGAATATGATTCAAATATTTAATATGTTTTGATATGATAATATTTTGTTATGATAATAAATGACCAGCACAATTTGGGTAATGTTATTTTGTAAAAAAATTAAAAAAACCCTTTGTTCCTATCTTTTTGTCGCGGAGTGTAGCCTTAAATTAGAAAAATTTTAGTCTTAAAACTTTTCTAAATTAGTCTTAAAACAAAAATTAGTCCGGGAATAGTGTTATTTTATGATAATAATAAATGATAAGCAGAATTTAGATAATGTTATTTTATGAAAAATCAAATAAAAAACACTTTGTACCTATCTTCTTGTTGCGGGGTGTATATACCAAGGACTATAAGATTTGTTGCCTGAAAATGTATTTTACTGAACGAACCTAATATATTTATTGAAATTTTATTTTTCCGACTGAGTGAAAATAATGCCTGGACCGGGAGTCGAACCCCGGATCTTTGACTTACAAGGTCAAGGCTCTACCAATTGAGCTATCCAGGCCGACACCCGATCGACATTACTCACTCAGACAACCTTTTAGGCAGAAACAATCTGGTCTATCATTTAGATAGCTCAACAGAAATAAGCCGCAGGTAATGGAAAACACCATTAAACAATGGGAGAAAGAAAACAGTCGGAAAAATAAAATTTCAATAAATATGATTTTCTTCCACAGTTGATTGTGTGATTTTATTTAAAAAATTGAACCTGATATAGTTCAATTTGTAAATATTAAATGAAAATATAAGATTTTGTATGAAACCTACGTCAGTGCGCCAAATCAAAAGGGCCAGGTCTCTTTAAATGAATAATTATGTAACCATTTGTATCACGTATGTTTTCCCATCGTTTCCCCTACTAACAGAAATGATTTTGGTAAGAGCTGATTTCTATAGAAATAGAAATCACATTCTCCATTGTGCATTTTGTCAATTTGTATTACAATTGACTCTCCTTAAATACATTTAATTTTATATGCACACGTTATGTTGATTTTATTACGTTTTAAGTTGCATAAAGATATCAAAATATGCATTTAAAATATCTTTCCCAAAGCCTAATGTATAAGAAATCTGTTGTGAGTTCCTCTACACAAACCACTTTCACTATTAATAGTATTTGCAAAGGAGAATATGCCATAGTAAACTTAAATAACATTTTCAGAGCATTATAGTAATAATGGAAAGTAGTGCGTGGACAGACGGACACACAGACAGATGTACCAAAGGAAATCATAACAACACTTAATATAGTTTTAAAAATGTAAGAATCGCACATTCAAAAATACATTTCTAAAAATTTCTAATAACAACCTCTAATATATCGCAATATATTTTTGTGGTCTTCTAAATATTAATACTAATCGTACAATTTACTATAGAACACATTTTTCCGAGCATATGAATGAAAAAAATTAATTATATTAAAAATAATTATGTGTGACCCCATCTTATAACTGAACTGATTGGATAACTTTGGATCTATAAGATATTAATTGTTTGATACTTCCATTCTTTAGCTTAGAATTATATTTAACTTAAGATAATCTAGCGTATAGAAACCAAATCAAATATGAAACAGTGATAAATTTAGAAGTTTGATAAATTGCATATATTTCCCTTTCCGACGTAATGCACTGTCGAAATTCGGAGCTTTGCAGTTGCTGTATTTGTGAAGTAAAACGCAGTGCTTGGTAAGGAAAGTGAGTTTTGTATAGTTTCTGAAAATAACTTTAGGTTTGTTCTATTTCTTAAAACAGTAGACTCTCGTATAACGCGGAGAATAAGTTCCGCATAATAGATAAAATCTTTTTGTAAAAAAATAGAACCGACTCCAAAATGGAACTACTTTTCAAACAACTAAAAATGAAAGAAAATTGGCTGAAAATGGAACTGTAAATTGCGCCTAAAAGTATAAAATAATTTCCTTCGCCAAACAACCTATAACACTACAATTAATCATAACTTTTGAAGTCGGCGCAAAATTAATTAAAATGTAATTAGTTTTTAAAGGTTTGTCCTTACATCGGCAACAACAAATGCTGTTTTCTCGAATGGTCCATTTCCATATTTCCTTTATTATTTTATCACTGTATACAATTGGTCCATTAGTAGCATCTACATAGAACAGCTAACATTCTTCACAATGCGGTATTTATGATTCTACGAAATTAGAGTTTCCTTTGCAAATTTGGTATAACTTTGATAACTATCATCCTTGATGGCTTTTGGATTTAGCGATCAAAACGTAAGGCAAAAATATACACGCAAGATGTATATTTTCATAATATATATTGTACGATGTGTTGTTTCATATTCTTGATTACTCTCTTGATATACCTTATCAAAATAATCATGATATCCCAAAGAAATTAAATATGTTTGCCAGATAAATTTGTGATTTTTCTTTCACCAAGGACGCCAGATATCACCAGGATCTTCGCCAACTTTTGCTGCTTACGAAATCTTATTTGTTTTCTTGAATCAAAGTAGTTTTCGGCTGCGTTTTCCAGGTAACAATGTGAGATGTGTATTTTGAATAGGATTTGATTTTTGTATTGAATAAAGGTATCAATTTTTATTTAATTTTGCGCCGACTTCAGAAGTTATGATTAATTGTAGTGTTATAGGTTGTTTGGCGAAGGAAATTATTTTATACTTTTAGGCGCAATTTACAGTTCCATTTTCAGCCAATTTTCTTTCATTTTTAGTTGTTTGAATAGTAGTTCCATTTTGGAGTCGGTTCTATTTTTTTACAAAAAGATTTTATTTTTCTCATTTCAGTGAAAACTTATTTATATAGCAGAGCATCAGAAGACGTTCGACGGCAGTTTCACAACTCACAACTTCCAAGAAAAGTGACATTACTCAAAAATGGTTTATGTCACTGAAAAATACATGAAATGCACCCAATGTGAACAAAAAAGTTACATCTCCATCTAGAAAGTTATCCACTCGAGAGACAGTTGAGCCAGTTTTATTCTAGTCAAGTTATTTTTAAGTTGATTTTTCTCAAATGCTGCATTTTTAAGTTGTGTCACTTTTCTTGCTTTTATCGGATATGAGCAAAAAACTATCTATTGAACGAACGTACGTTAAATTAAAAAGTCTTTAGAAATGTAAAGAACGGATACGCTGTATTCGTAACCGAAAATTCTGTTAGGCATATATATTGAACTTTACAGTGAATACGTGTACCCGCTGCGCTGGAAATTGCGCAGCGTAAAGTTCAAACAAAGAGCAAAATATGCATTGCAGCTGACGGACAGAAGTTTCAACATCGATACTTACATACTGCTTTTACCAGTGAAGCTGCATGCGCTCAGTAGTTAGAGTGAGAACAGACTTTTGTGAGTATCCTGTAATTTGTTTATATCTTAATTAAATCATAATGAAACCTATTTCAGTCCAAGATCATTACGACAACAAAAAAAGTATTAAAATTAAATCATCTCTTACGAAGTTATAAGCTTACAAACACAAACAACAACACATAGCTCGAATTAAGAACACCCTCCTTTCTGAAGTTGTTTGAAAACGACTTTGCACTAATCGATGTGACCGCTTACAGTAACAGTAATTTGAGCCACATGGTATACGTGTCATTCGCTACGCTGCAAAGTGAGCAACGTAGTTCAAGTGTGCACAGTGTAGGAAATTGCGAACAAACAACTGCACGTTTTAAGCGTTCTATTTTTAGAAAGAATGTCTAAAAACTGTCTTTTCGTAGTAAATCGATGATGCTCTAGAACTTCGTAATTAACTTTTCTCCCATCTTGAACCGTTTTTGAGAAAGGAGCGCTAATTCAGCTGTTTTTCACCAGACGGTGCTTTATTTTCTTTAGATTGTAAAGATGTTATAATGGGACCTACTTCAGACCAAGATCTCTGCAACTAAACAAAAAGTATCAATTAACCGTATTTTGAACTACATAGCGTATGTCTCACCAGCTACGCTACAGCGTGAGCAATGTAGCTCAAGTGTGTACAGGGTGTGGTAGATAAGTAATGAGACTGGCCGCCGCGCGGCGACCCAGTCGCTCGCAGTGCGGTCTGCACCTGCAGGTCACGTGGTGGGGGATCTGAGCTAACAATAGAACCGGTTCGCAGTCGCGTCGGAGCTGTGGCGCAGTGAGGGTCGAGCTTCGCGTATTAGTTGTTTGTGTGCACGTGACACTTGTGAAAATGGATCGCTCGATAGAACAGCGGTATGCAATCAAATTTTGCTTTCGCTTGGGAAAAACTGCTTCGGAAACTTTTGGACATTCCAATACGACCCGGAGACGAAAGCCCAGAGCTTGGAGTGGCACACACCGGCATCCCCGCGGCCGAAGAAAGCAAGAATGTCAAAGTCCCGCGTCAAGACAATGCTGATTGTGTTTTTCGACAAGCGGGGGTTAATTCACAAAGAGTTTGTCCCTCAGGGGAAAACTGTGAATGCCGAATTCTACAAAGAAGTCCTTCAGCGATTGCACAGAAATGTCAAACGGAAGCGACAGGACCTTGCTCAACGCTGGCGTCTCCGGCGCACACAGCGTTCCTCGTGACCTCCTACTTGACCCGAATTGGAGTTGAAGTTCTGCCACAGCCACCATACAGCCCTGACTTGAGTCCTCCTGATTTCTTCCTATTTCCGAAGGTCAAAAGATGCCTGAAGGGTCATCGTTTCGACGATATTCCGAACATCCAACGTGCTGTCACGAAGGCACTAACTGGGATAACTCCAACGGACTACAGTGGGGCCTATGAAGCTTGGAAAACGCGCTGGCAACGTTGTGTCGACGCCCAAGGCGAGTACTTTGAAGAATATTAACGTTTTGTACAAATCGGATCAATAAATTTGTTTTTCTAGACTGAGTCTCATTACTTATCTACCACAACCTGTATAGCGTAAGAAATTGCGAACAAAAAAATGCACGTTTTTTTAGCCTTGTATTTTCAGCATCAATGTCAAAATTATCTTTTCTTACTAAATCGATGATGTTCTGCAATTTTATAATTCCCTTTTTCCCCCTGTCTTGAACCGTTTCCGAGATAGGAACGTTAGCATGAATGTTTGAATGTCTAAACTATCTTTTTGTACTAAATCGGTGATACTCTTCAGCTTTGTAATTCACTTTTTCTTTAGAACCGTTTTCGAGATAGGAACACTAATTCCACTATTTTCCACCAGGTGGCGCTACAAGCGGTTTAACCTTGTACTGCATGGACACTTTGCTATACTTACATACCATTTTTATCACTATAGCTGCAGCCGTTTAGCAGTTAAAAGAGTTGGGACTGATTTTTTTGGGCACCCTGTATTTTCTTTAGATCGTAAAGATATTACAATGGGACCTATTTCAGACCAAGACCTTTTCAACAAAACAAAAAGTAACAAAATCGGAGCATCCGTTCAGAAGCTAAGAGGTAACAAACTTAAAAAAAACATACGTTTTGAATTCAGAACCTTCCTTCTTTTTTGAAGTCGGTTAAAAATCGTGTTATAGGAGACATAACTGAGCAGACGATTTCCTTCCGCAAAGATACCAAAAGCGTCGGGTGTTGGCATAGTAACCGAGCAATCCTTATCTGATGTCGTCAAGTTCTTCCTTTATCTTGCGCGTTATACGAGACTAACGAGACTCTTTATCGCGTTGTGTGAGTAAATAGTTACAGATACTTCGTCGCGTTATACGAAATTGCGTTTTGTGGGAGCGCGTTGTACGAGATTCTACTGTAATTTTGGTTTGTCACCCGTAGTTTATTTTACCAGAGGAATTTTGCATGATGGGAAAGTGTTACCAGGATGATATTTATACCTATCTCAAGCAATTCAACCGTATCTATCTATCTATCTATATATATAGATTGTGGTGTCCCTTAAATAAGGGGCAAATGCATTTTTTTTTTATTTTTTTCTTTTTTAAATCCGATACTCATACTCTCTAATTTTTTTCTATTTGACTTACAAGGAAATATTCAAAAGGTGTCATCTTCAAAAAGCATTGAAAAAAATATATGTGATTCTACTCTTCATAAAACACCAGAAAATGAAAACAATATCGGCTGAAATTAATTACAGCGACCACAAAATATTATCAAAATTAAGCATATTTGGCGATTTAGCGCTGTTAGGCGATACGTTTGCTAGCACCGAGATTGCCGTGTACGAACAGAACCGTGTTTTGCTTTTCCGCCAAGTATTCAAAATCAAACGCCTAGCAGTGTGAAATCGCCAAATATGCTTAATTTTGATAATTTTTTGTGGTCGCTGTAATTAATTTTAGCCGATATTTTTTTTCATTTTCTGGTGTTTTATGAAGAGTAGAATCACATATATTTTTTTCAATACTTTTTGAAGATGACACCTTTTGAATGTTTCCTTGTTAGACACTTTTTAACAAAATATAAGCTCGCTAGGATAATGTTAACACTTTCTGAACTGACGAGAAAATCCTAATATCTATATTAATATTTCCCTGTCAATTCGTGTTAACATTATCCCGGAGAGCTGATATTTTGCTAAAAGGTTTCTAGGATCAAATGGAAAAGAAATTAAAGGGCATGTGCATCGGATTTCATAAAATAAAATACAAAATTTCCCCCTCATTTAAGGGACAGCGTAATATACATAATTATACTTTACTTTGATTTTCAGTTTTGTCTCACTTTTTAACTAGCTGCCACTGGCGACCAGTTAGTTCACGATTTTTAAAATTCTGAATTCTAGCAAATTTTTGTTTGACACTCGTTTTGCAACAATTGCTCTATGGTCTCATGTGAATGATTCTCAAGAATGAATCAACAATTTTTTACAAATTTAATGGATTATGTATAGGAAATAAGTACGCTGCAATTTAAAAATTGCAGCACTTAGAACTTCAAAACTGATAATTTTTAAAAAGTTATTCATCATTCTTTAATAATAGGCTGTTTTTTTGATTAATATTAGACTCTTATTTTAAGATAAAAGCAATCGAATGATATCGCGCTGTGAAAATTTTCAACGTAATATCTTTAAGTCTAATAAATTGATGTATATAGTGTCTGCATAAAAAATGAACAGTTTTTAGAGTTCTTTTATAAAAATATAACACATTTGCAATACCTTTTAAAAAAATTCACCAATTTTTACTAAAGAAAATAAATGGTCGACATTCATAAAAAGCAATTGAATGATATTGCGTTGTGAAACTTTGCAACATACTAGTTTTAAATGTAATAACTTGATGTATATAGTGTCTTCACAAAAAATGAACAGTATTTAGAAAAAAGTTAACAGTTTTTTCTTTTAAAAAATTATACTATCTATGCATTATATTAAAAAAAAAAAAAAAAAAAAAAAAAAAAAAAAAATCAGTTTCTACAAAAAAAAAAAAAAAAAAAAAAAAAAAAAAAAAAGAACGACTTTCAATGCCAAAGCAGTTATATCTAGACCAATCAAAAATAGAATTTGTCCACCCGGTTGTGTTTCGCCGACAACTTCTTTGCTTTATGCATATAGATGAAATCTAATGTCCTGAATTCTTTAAAGCTTTTGTGGTACTACTGTTAAAATGCTAGAGGCATAAGTAAAAGTTCACAAGTCTGTAACAAGTTCAGATAATTAAAAATTTTAAATAAACCTAGATTTCAGAAAGTTTTCTTTAACTGATATTTTTAATAAAATACCTCTTAATATACTTTGCACGGGAACAGTAGGCCGTGATCACGCTTCCACGTAGTAAAGTGCAGTAAAACCCAAAAACTCACAATATTCATATTTTTTCCTTTAAATGACGTTAAAATACAAAAAAATCTCATATATTTTCAAAGCTAATTAAATTCAGTTTATGCCTAAAAATTTTCAGAAGTGTACGTGTAATAGCAACCGAGCAAAATAAGGCCGAAGTAGAATTATGTTAAAACGTTATTATACTTACCTTAAATTTTTTATCTAGTTTATGAACGTATTTTCAGGAAATCGTAGTTATGTAAAGATGATATAATACCGTATGAAAGAGAAAATATTATCCCTTGAAATTTAATGCTGTGCTGTATCTGCAACAGAAAAAATTTGGAAGACAGCATTATGTCATCTTTCGAAACGCTGTTTTCATTTAGAAAACTTGTGAATTAATTATTATATATTAAACATCCTCAGCATAATAATATGATATTAGAAATTGGGATGTCTACAATATTCCTACATAATGGGTAAGGTATTTAATAAAACATTATGAAAATATTTCATTATTATAGATCTTTGTAACATAAAACGGAACATATTACACCAGTATTAAAATAATGCGTTTTTCTAAAGGTGATATAACACCCTATGAAATAGAATATACAATTTCTTCAAATTTAATGCTATGTTGTATCATCAACTGAAAAAAATTGGAAGACAGCTTTATAACATCTTTTGAACACTATTTTCATTTAGAACATGTGTATTAGTTATTATATTATATTAAGCATTTCTAGAACAGTATTATATTATTATAAATTTTTAAAGATATCATGTTCTTATATAATGTCTAAGGCATTTAATAAAATATTGAAAAAAAAAAAAAATGCAATCTATTTCAATATTATAGATATTCGTATTATAAATCAGAACATATCACATCAGTATTAAAGTAATGCGTTCTTCCTAAAGATGATATAATACCGTATGAAAGAGAATATATTACCCCTTTAAATTTAATGTTCTGCTGTATCAGCACGAGAAAAAATTTGGAAGACAACATTATGCCATCTTTTGAACGCTATTTTGATTTTAAAAACATGTGCATTATTAATTAAATTATATTAAACATCTTTAGCTTAGTACTATGGTAGTATAAATTAGGATGGATGCAGTTTTTCTATATAATGTGTAAGCCATTTAAAAATATTGAAAAAATTATAAAAATATTTAATTGTTATAGATCTTAGTAACTGAAATGAGAACAAATTACATCAGTACTAAAATAATGCGTTTTTTCTTAAGATAAAATAATACCGTATGAAAGAGAAAATATTATCCATTAAAATTTAATGTTGTGCTGTATCAGCAACAGACAAAATTTGCAAGACAGCATTATATCATCATTTAAACGCTATTTCCATTTTAAAAACATGTGCATTATTAATTAATTTATATTAAGCAATTTTTGCTTAGAACTATGATAGTATAAATTAGGACGGATACAATTTTTATAAATAATGTGTAAGCTGTTTAAAAAATACTGAAAATATTATAAAGTATTTCATTGTTACATATCAGAGTAACATAAATCAGAAATTATTACAACAGATCTAAAATAATGTGTTTTTCCTAAAGATGATATAACACCGTATGAAAGAGAATATATAATCTCCTGAAATTCAATGTTATGCTGTATTAGCAACTGAAATAATTTGGAAGACAGCATTATATCATCTTTTGAACGCTTTTTTCAATTTAAAAACATGTGCATTATTAATTAAATTATATTAAACATCTTTAGCTTAGCACTATGGTAGTATAAATCAGGATGGATGCAGTTTTTATTATGTAATGTGTAAGCCATTTAAAAATATTGAAAAAATTATAAAAATATTTTATTTTTATAGATCTTAGTAACTGAAATGGTAACATATTACATCAGTACTAAAATAATGCGTTTTTTCTAAAGATGATCTAATACTGCATGAAAGAGAAAATATTATCCCTTAAAATTTAATGTTGTGCTGTATTAGCAACAGAAAAAATTTGGAAGACAGCATTATATCATCTTTTAAACGCTATTTCCATTTTAAAAACATTTGCATTATTAATTAAATTATATTAAGTAATTTTAGTTTAGAACTATGATAGTATAAATTAGGATGGACACAATTTTTCTATACAATATGTAATCCATGTAAAAAAATATTGAAAATATTATAAAATAATTTCATTGTTGCATATCTCAGTAAAATAAATCAGAACATATTGCATCAGAAGTAAAATAATGCGTTTTTCCTAATGATGATATAACACCGTATGAAAGAGAATACATATTGTCTTGAAATTTAATCTTATGCTGTATCAGCAACTGAAAAAATTTGGAAGACAGCATTATATCATCTTTTGAACTTTATTTTCTTTTAGAGCTTGTGTATTAGTTATTATATCAAGCATTTCTAGAACACTATTATATTATTATAAATTTTTATAGATACCGTGTTACTATATAATGTTTAAGGCATTTGAAAAAAAATATTGATGTAATATAATTAAATGTACTTCAATATTATAGATCTTTGTAATATAAATCAGAACATATCACATCAGTATTAAAGTAATGCCTTTTTCCTAAAGTTAATGTTGTCTTTAAAATCCCTTTAAAGTTAATGTTGGTCTGTATGAGGAACTGAAAAAAAATAGAATACAGCGTTATATGATCTTTTAAAACACCGTGTTCATTTAAAAAATTTGTGCATTATTTATAATATATAAAACATTCTTAGCATAGTAGTATGTCATTAGAAATTGAGATGTTCAATGTTTTTAATATAATATGAAGTCATTTAAAAATGTATAAAACAATTTTATTGTTTACATTTTTGTCAAGTAAATGAGAACATATTACACAAGAATTGAAATAATGCATTTCTCCCAAAGATGATATAACACCATGTGAAAGAGTAATTATAATCTTTTTAATGCTGTGTTGTATGAGCAACTGAAAAAAATTTGGAAGACAGCATTATATCATCTTTTGAAGTGCTGTCTTTATATAAAAACTTCTGTTTAATTATTATATATCAAATATTCTTTGCATAGTACTATGGTACTATAAATTAGAAAGTATAAAATGTTTCTCTATAATGTGTAAGGCATGTAAAAAAATTATAAAACTATTTCATTTTTATAAATCTTTGTAACATAAATCAAAACATATCACATCAGTATTAAAATAATGTGTTTCAACTGATGATGATGATAAAAGAAAATATGAAAGAAAAAATATATCTTTAAATTTATTGTTGTGCTGTATCAATAACTGAAAAAAAAAAATTGGAGGAGAGCATTATGTCCTCTTCTGAGTACTGTTTTCATTTTAAAATCCTCTGCATTAGTCATCACATTAACCATTTTTAGCATAGTACTGTGACATTATAAGTTAAGCAGTATACAATATTTCTATATAAATTGTATGGCATTTAAGAAATACTGTAACAATTATTAAATTATTTCATTGTTATAGATTTTTGTAATATAAATCAGAACATATTCCACCAGTATTAAAATAATGCTTTTCCCCCCCAAAATCTCACAACACCGTATAAAGGAGATAATATAAACTCTCTAAATTTAATGTTGTGGAGTATCAGTAACTTAAAAAAAAAAAAATTGAAATATCAAAGTTATATCATCTTTTGAAATTCTATCTTCATTTAAAAAAAAAATGTGCACTCACTATACTGAATATTTTTAGTATAGCACTATGACATAGCTGCCAATATTTTAATTTATTTCGGAGTACATTTACCCCGCCTTTATTTTGCACCGCTTAATTTACCGAAAATTTTTCTCCAATATATAACTTTGATAAAATAAGACAGAATTACTTTAAAAAAATAAGTGGTACGAAATAAACGCGGGGCTAAAAATACTCCGGAATAAATTAAAATATTGGCAGCTATGCTACGATACTGTAAACTAGGCTGTACACGATGTTTATATATTCTTTGTAATGCATTTTAGAAATATTAAAAAATTATAACAGTATTTAATTATTAAAGATTATTTATCATCTAAGAGATGATACACAATCATTTATATTAATCTTTTTAAAATAATAACTGCATAATTATTATTCTTATGTTATACATTTAATTTAATAAAGTTAATACAGTTTTCTGAAATGTAAAGTGTTTAAAAAAATATTTAAATTGTAAGATGCGATATTTAAGCAACTGAGAATGTTTATGATATACAACGTTATGTGTGTTTCAAAGAGCGCAAACTCTTAAAACTGCATTAATTAAAATATATTTTTTTAAACACATTTCTTATTTATTTAAAAATTGTTATTTCTTACAGAGATATCCCTGCAATATACTCTAGTAGGTATTACATAGGAATATTAATTCTGCTTTTATGCAACACCTTCTATATAAATAAAGCAAAGAGTTTGTAGGCAAGTTTTTTAAATGAAAACAGCGTTTCGAAAGATGACACAATGCTGTTTTCCATTTTTTTTTCTGTTGCTGATACAGCGCAACATTAAATTTAAGGGGATAATATTTTCTCTTTCATACGGTATTATATCATCTTTACATAACTACGATTTCATGAAAATGCGTTCATAAACCAGCTAAAAATTTTAAGATAAGTATAATAACGTTTTAATGTAATTCTACTTCTGCCTTATTTTGCTCGGTTGCTATTACACTTACACTTCTGAAAACTTTTAGGCATAAACTGAATTTAATTCACTTTGAAAAAATATGAGATTTTTTGTATTTTAACGTCATTTAAAGGAAAAAAATTATGAATATTGTGTGTTTTTGGGTTTTACTGCCCCTTACTATGTGGCAAGCGTAATCACGGCCTACTGTGCCCATGCAAAGTATATTAAGAAGTATTTTAATAAAAGTATCAGGTAAGGAAATTTTTCTGAAATCTAGGTTTATTTTAAATTTTTAAATATCTGAACTCGTTAAAGACTTGTGAACATTTACGTATGCTTTTAGCTTTTCAACAGTAGTACAACAAAAGCTTTAAAAAATTCAGGACATTAGATTTCATCTATATGCATAAAACAAAGAAGTTGTCGGCTAAACACATCCGGGTGGACCACTCCTATTTTAGATTGGTCTAAATTTAACTACTTTGGTGATGAAAGTCAGCCATTTTTTTTTTTTTAGTAAAAACTGATGAATTTTTTTAAAGATACTGCATAGATGTTACACTTTTTTAAAGGAGCACTCAAAATTGTTCATTTTTTGTGAGGACACTATCATCAAGTTATTAGATTTAAAGATATTACGTTACAAATTTTCACAACGCGATATTATTCAATTGCTTTTATCTTAAAATAATAGTCTAATATTAAACAAAAAACAGTCTAAAATTAAAGAATAATGAATAGCTTTTTAAAAATTATTAGTTTTCAAGTTCTAAGAGCTGAAAATTTTAAATTACAGCGTACTTATTTCCCATACATAATCTATTAAATTTGGAAACAACTGTTGATTCATTCTTGAGAATCATTCACATAAAACCATAGAGCATCGTTGCAAAACGAGTGCATGGTTGGTTGGGTTTTACGTTAACCAGTGCTGCGCAACGGTAAATTGTCGACGGTCTAGGATTCAACTCTAGAGGTTCCAGAGACATGCCACCACAATATTGATCCTCCGCGGAAGCTTTTGATGCGATTTATTTATTTATTTATTTTATAATCTGATATAAAAAAATAAATGGTGATTCAATTCTTTTAAAAATTCATTTAAATACAGTTACCAGCGAAGTGGGCGTAGCCTGCTAGTATAAAATATAAAAACAATAACGTTTAATACAAAATAGGTCGATTTCTAAAAGAAATCTAATATGCTAAATGAGCAACCGAGAAAAGAAATATAAATAAACATATAGGGTTTTATAATTATCTGGTATCCTTATCAACATTTAAAATAATATATTCAATAATATAGATACATTGACTGTTTTTAATTTTTTTGTCTTTTAGTCGTTTAAGCGCAGTTAGGATATATTTAACGCTAATACTTTAGGCGTATATTGAGCTACGATGGATGTAAAACGCTTTCGTCAGGGATAACACTCAAAATACTTGTTGATAAAATTTAACAAGAGTTGTGTTTTGAATTTTGTACAAGGTATTGTATAAGGTTGAAAAAAAAAATGTTTTAAGACAAGAAAATTTCAAGCCGTTTAGAAATTATACAGACAACTAGATTCCACTCATGAAGCAATCTAATTTTCGCCAGTTACTTTTGAAATAGTACAGTTATATAGATTTAAGATTTTGCTGAACTTAATCCAGTAACCTTTACTAACTCTTGCGGCTTTACTTGTTCTGTTACTTTTTAGTTCCCCATCATACTATAGGTATGGGGAACTTATGTAATCGTGAAAATTTTCGACCTCGGTTTTTTGACTTTTTTACACGTTTTCAGGTGCGAGGAATCTGAAAATGACAAAATTTGTATGGTGTCTGTCTGTAGGGTGCATGTTAGTGTGTTAGTCTGTTTACACGATTTCTCACGAACAAATGATCGCAGAGAGGTCAGACCAGCTTTAAAATATTACTTTAAACACTGGCAAGAACCCTATTTATTTGCAACATTCGAATTAAAAAACTTCGTAAGTTATTCGAAATTTACGATTTTCTTAACATGGGAGAATAGGCCAAATTTTCACTTAAACTTGCATTAAATGATACATTTTTACTGTAAAAATGTCAGACCAGTTTTAAAATATCGGTTTTGATGCCGGAATGAACATCAGTTAATATAAACATGTTATTTTGAAAATTTCGCAAGTTATTGGATATTTACGAATTTCTTAACATGGCAGAATAGGACAAAATTTCACATACACGTCAATTTTGAGGGATATTTTCATCGTAAAGATGTCAGATTACTTTTGAAATATTATTTAGGATACTGACATGAATACCATAGAGTATGAATTTTCCAATTCAAAAAATTCGTAAGTTATTTGGAATTTACGATTTACTTAAAATGGCAGAATAAGGCAAAATCGAGCATGAACGTCCATTTTGAGGATCATAAATATATCAGACAATTTCAAAATAACATTTATGATACTTGTATGAACATGATTGACTACAAATATTCTAACAGGAAATTTCGTAAGTTATCAACATAGCAAAATGGGGCGATATTTCATATAAATACGCATTTTTGGGAAACTTTCATTGGAAATTGTAGCATGAAAATAAACTACGAAATTGACCCCAATAAAATAAATTAATAAATTAGAATAAGACATCGAACTGAATGGTGGGTAGCCTATCAGGCGAGGATTTCGTTCTGTCACTGTGTCAAGCGTTTGGTCAAATTCATTTCTCTTAACATGTATATAATATGTCCTGTACAAGAAATTTATGGGAACATACATATGATGGGGAACTGAGCAGAGTCCACCTATGCCAACTAGTTTTTTTTTTTTCGTTTGTTTTTTGAAATATCATAAGACTGGGCTTTATGCCGTTGCTGTTAATGGCAACTACATATTTTAAAGCACAAAATCAGGCTGTTTTTCATAAACTTTTGTATATTTAAATTAAAAGGTAAGATTAATTTATATTAAAGTAAAAAAAAAAAAAAAAAAAAAAAAGGCTTTTCTAAATATAATTCAGTTATGTATACGTGTATTGTTTTTGATTCCGATTTTCCCTCTTGACGCACTCGGGAATTATTAAATTTTGTAATAGACTATTTCTTATTATGAAACTATCAATGTACAGTCGGTAACAAAAGTGTCCGAACACTAGCAAAAATTCCTATGTAAAAAAAGTACACTTCATACGGTTTTTTAAATAAATCCTTTTCGAATCCTGTTCTTAGTCAGTGTAAGAACAGGATTCGATAAGGATTTATTTAACAAAACCGTATGAAGTGTACTTTTTTTACATAGGAATTTTTGCTAGTTTTCGGACACTTTTCTTATCGACTGTACTAAAAAATGACGACGATGCTATTTATTATCTGAAAGAAAGTAGGATTCAGTTCCTAATAATGATAATTAAGGAAAAGCTTTTCAAAGTTACACATATATATCTATCAAATTTACACAAAGATTACGTAAGCAGCATTTACATACTAGTTATCAATCTATAATAATAAAAGGAAAGGTTTGTCTGTCTGTCTGTCTGTTTGTTCTTTTATACGTTCAGCCCCTATTGAACGCAGAAGTACAAGAATTGACATACGGATGCTCTGGATGCTACGGATGCATTTCCGAGGTCCTCCTGAAAACAGAATTTAAAAATCTTAATTAGTTTCGGAGATATTAATTAAAACGTCGACCCATGTCGATTAAAAAATGACGAAAAATCCACGGTTTATTGTTTAAAAAGAGGCATTCTATCAGCAGACGATTTTAACCGTTGTCTGGAATGGAAACAAGACATCTGGAAGTAATTAATGTCACATGATCTTGAACTGGGGTTAAAAATTGCAAATTTCAAAGTGCTTCAAATTTTCTTTTTCGCACACAACACTTAATATACAACCTATTCAGCACAAAACCAACCTGCAGTTAAAATTTCATCAATTTTCATTAATAAACAAAGCAGTTACATTTTAGTTGCAAATTAAATTTTATTCTAACACGTAATCTACCTTTCAATAGACGATAGGAGTTTCCATAGCAACAAAATACATTTGAAGGAACTAAAAAAATACTTTTTCTTTTTCTTTTTACTTCCATTACCCGACTGCCGTGGTATATATAGGTTTTGGGGACCTAAAAAATATTTATTTTTCTTTTTACTTCCATTAACCGACTACCGTAGATAATGGAATTAGAGATTTCATGTGATTTACATGTTTTAGAATGTCCTGATTAGGTTTTCTTTTGTATCTCAGCTATTAATTAAAATAATTTCGTAAGTAACACATTATTTGAAAGCTTTGTTGATTTGGAATTGAACAGTAGATTACAGAAATTTTTACCGCCAGACATTTTAAAATTTCAAATTCTAATTAAATTATTTTTAATACATCACTCGAAAGATATTTTAAAGTACTTTTATATTATCGAAAGTGGGATTCGAGATTTCACCTGATTTACACGTTTTGAGGCCTCCTGATTAGGTTTTCTTTTGTATCTCAGCTACTAAATAAAATAATTTCGTAAGTAATACATCATTTGAAAGCTTTGTTGATTTGGAATTGAACGGTAGATTACAGAAATTTCTACCGCCAAATGGCGCTGTAATATTTCAAAATTTCATATTCTAATTATGATTAAATTATATTTAATACATCATTCGAAAGATATTTTAAAGTACTTTTATATTATCAAAAGTGGAATTCGACATTTCACCCGATTTACACGCTTTGAGGTCTCCTGATTAGGTTTTCTTTTGTATCTCAGCTACTAATTAAAATAATTTTATAAGTAATACATCATTTGAAAGCTTTGTTGATTTGGAATCGAACAGTAGATTACAGAAATTTCTACCACCAGATGGCGCTGTAATATTTTAAAATTTCAAAATTTCAAATTCTAATTATGATTAAATTGTATTTAATACATCATTCGAAAGATATTTTAAAGTTCTTTTATATTATCGAAAGTGAAATTCGAGATTTCATCTTATTTACACGTTTTAGGGTGTCCTGATTAGGTTTTCTTTTGCATTTCAGCTAATTGAGTTAGACCGTTTAAAATTGGTATATGTAGGTTAATTAGGAGGGGCTGGAAGGGCGGGGAAAGAATAGGTGCGCACAGCGCGCACGGACTGTGCTGCCGAAGGCAGTGGGAACCCGGTCCGACTTTTTATCCGATGAGAAATTATTTTTTAAATTTTCTTTTCTTAAGAATAAACGCTTGATTTTAGAAGGAATATGTGCGAGCAGCGCACGTATATCTTTACACGTGCGCGCGCATGGGTCTACACTGCCGAAGGCAGTGGGGACCCAATGCGAGTTTTTACCCGATGATTAATGACTTTTTCTAAAATTCTTTTTCTTAAGAATGAAAGTTTATGAGTAATAACATGGAATTTTGAGAAATCACTAGGAGGTTGAAGGAATACGCGCGCGCAGCGCTGCCGAACGCAGTGGGGTTCCGGTGTGAGTTTTTACCCGATCACAAATGATATTTTTCCTTTTTTCTTTTTTAAGAGTAATGTTAATGAGTGATAATATGCAATTTTCAGAATTCATTCATTATAGTGATTTATTTAAAAATACTGATCCGCTAGCGGGCAAATGCAGAGGGGACCCGGTGTGAGTTTTTACCCGTTCAGAAATGATTTTTATTTTTTTATTTTTAATTTCTTTTCTTAAGAATAAAAGTTTATCAGTAATGATATAGAATTTTGAAAATCATAAGGATGGTGAAGGAATACACGCGCGCAGCGTTCATATATATGCATTCGTTCGCGCGCATGGCGCACGGGTCTACGCTGCCGAAGGCAGTGGGGACCCGGTGCGACATTTTTCCCGATCAGAATTATTTTTTCTCTTTTTTTTATCATATGATAAAATTAATGCAATTTTGAGAATTCATTAATTGCAGTGATTCATTTAAAAATAGTGACCAGCGAAGCGGGCGTAGCCTGCTAGTATATAAATAAATATATGTATTGTAACTCTAATATTTATAATAATCATTGTTCAATATCGCGTACGATTGGCGGTATTTTATTTATGTTTGTATGCGCAAATTTTCCCAACTCGTAAAATTTCGCTGAAACGTGCCTTATGAAAATGATTATTTTCGTTATAAAGAAATTTACATAGTTTTAAAATATCGTTTATGATACTGGCATGAAAATTATTAAAATAAATATCCCATTTTACTTTAAAAACTACATAAATTATTCAAAATCATATTTAGAAAACACAGAAGAAACGAGAAATTCATTAAATGAAAGACTAAAAATGTTAGCGATAAATTATTATCATATACTTTTTTGAATGTGAACTGCTTAAATTATGGAAAGAGACAGAATTTTGCAAACAACAGCGGGATTAGTAGGAAAAAACACGCTTTGTGTCTTACATTGTTTTTGGTAATATTACACGAAATTGCGATAGAACTTTTTCTTTCAGAATTTCCAACAAAACTTAAAAAGCATTCATGACTTCATTTGTATGCCTGACTATGGGTTACATGCAAATGAAACAGTTCCAGTTAGAAATCCGTTTACAAGTGTTCCAAATGTTTGACTACAGTCGGCAGCAAAAATATCCGACCACTAGCAAAAATTCCTATATAAAAAACCGCACACTTAACATTGTATTTTTATATAAATCCTTGTCGAATCATGTTCTTAGACTGATTAAGAACATTATTTGACAAGAATATATTTAACAAAACGGCAGTAAGTGTACTTTTATTACATAGGAATTTTTGCTAGTGCTCAGATTCTTTTGCTGTTGACTGTATTTGCAAAAAACTTGCAAAATTTACGTCATCGAAATTACAAGCGTTTCGTTTGTATGTAACCTTATTTCGCTGCGCTGTAAAATTTCATAAATATTTTTGGAATGTGTAAATCCTGGTGTTAAATAATATGATTATAGCATATTTCATATTGAGAATAATATAAATATCACGATCCCTATTGTGTACATTAGGGAATTTAAAAAATCTCATTTCCTTACGTTCCATAAGAGGCATAGTTCTATGAAAAGTATAGTACTACTCACAACAGAATCCTCAGCACCGAAACATGTAGCCTTTAAATAAAGGGCGATTAGGTAGGCAGACACGCCGCACAAAAATATTCAGCTACATTAAGTGATATAACTGAGCATGTTTGGAAATACATTCTTTGTTGCGATATGCATTTTTCATACAGTGCAATAATGCTTAACAGTAATTACTCTCTTCAGTTTGTCTATTTTTCTGTCTGAATGTCTGTTTTTTGTGTTCTAATTTCCATTAATATTTAAAGAATACTTTTAAACTGATTTATGTTTCATTCACTAAAACATGTTTCCTTTTTAAAATGATATAAATATAGAAACTGGTCTAATCTTAGGGTCCCAAATATTTTAAAGGCATTGCCATAGCCTCCTAAACTAGATACCTGTCGCGTGGCTCGGAAGCTTGGCAACAGTTGAAGCGATAGAAAGCGCCACCTGGTACAGACTGCGTGAATTTTTTATTCAACAGCCACCAAAAATTTTTAAAAGTGGGATATGACATACCTAAAGGGCGAATGGAATCGAAGAAACGTCGATTATATATACAGTCGGCTGCAAAATTATTCGAGCACTAACCAATAATTCCTATATTTAAAAAGTACACTTAAGACTGTTTTCGTAAGTAAATCCTTGTCGAATCATGTTCTTAGACTGATTAAGAACATGACTCGACAAGGATTTATTTAACAAAGCTGTATTAAGTGTACTATTTTTTGGCAAGGATTATTGCTAGTGCTCCAATAATTTTGCAGCCGACTGTATCATACTACTCCGATTCAAAAAATTAGAATAATGAAAAGAAATATGGTCAAGGGAAATGAAAATCGAATTTATCAAATAAATAATCAACAATATCAAATATAAAGTACTATAATATGAATCTGCATATTTTGCAGATTATAAAAATGTAAACACATTACAATGAAATAGAAAATATATTTAAATCAGCTAACAACAAAAAATTCAAAATATTAGAATACTTTCTAACATGGTTCAAAAAATAGAATAATGAAAATATATTGAACATAATTTAAACTCTAAGTATTTTTACTTGCTAATCAGTACTTTGTTGCATCACCCTTAGCTTTAATGACAGCTCTTAAATGTTTTGGCATGTTTTTAACTAAAGGTTCACAATCTTTTTTATCCAAATTCGCCCATATGCTCTTTATACTAGAAATAAATTCTTTTTTGTCTCGAGGCGCTACTTCTTGAAGTCGTTTCTTCATAATTCCCCACAAATTCTCGATAGGATTTAGATCGGGTGAGTTTGCAGGCCAAGGGAGTACAGGTATGTCCTTCTCTTTGAGCCATTTAGTTGTTGATTTGGAAGTGTGGGGAGAAGCTGAATCTTGCTGAAACAAGAAATCGTCATCACATAAATCCTCAGCGGAAGGAATCATGAAATGTTCAAGAATTTCTTGATAGACTTCTGAATTGACTGTTGTGGAAACAATACACAACCTGCCTGGGCCTTCAGCAGTCATGCAGCCCCATACCATAACAGAGGTCGCCAATTTAAACGAACGTTTTAAACATTCTTTCTTATAAGCTTCATGTTTGAGTCTCCAGACACGTATACCTTGATTTCCGTGAGACACACAAAACACACTTTCATCGCTGAAAAGTATCTTTTTCCAATCGTCGTGATCCCAAAATAGCCTTTGTTTACACCATTTAACTCTAGCAGCCCTTTGCTTAGATGATAAGAATGGCTTTATCTTAGGCACACGTGATCTAAAACCTAATTTGCGAAGTCGTCGTAGTGTTGTAGATTTGGAGACATTTATACCCATTTCTTTCCATTTTCTATGCACATATCTCACACTCCGAAAACGATGTTTCTTCACAATCTTTTTCAATTGCCTTTCATCTCTTCTTGAAGTTACTGGCTTTCGACCACTTTTAAAGTGTTTATTTTGAAAACACTTATTATTAGAATATTCTCTCAAAACTCTACTCACACTTGCTTGAGAGCATTTCGCTTCTTTTGCTATAAAAAGTTGTGTTTTTCCTATTTCGTGCAAGTACACAATACGATATTTCACAGCCTCAGATAAATCGCTCTTTCGTCCCATATTAAGCAAATACTACGCTACAATCAAATGCCAAACGACTTTTCATTTTCAACGGAGCACATTTTATAGTCCCACAGATGTTAATCCCGCAGCCGTTCTCTCAACTTATAAGAAAAATTTGAATATTCTAATTTTTTGAACCATGCTATCGAGGTATTCTATTTCTTTGAATTATTCTAATATTTTTTAAATAGTTAATTATTAAAATATCAGATAAAAATAAATATTTATGTTATATTTATAAATGCTCTGAAGATAATTAGATACTTTTAATATATTTTTTCCTGGACGCAGTATGCAAATTGACGCGTTAGCAACATCAAACTCATTCTTTTTTACATTATTCTAATTTTTTGAATCGGAGTAGTATATCACTTCTAAAAATTATTGGTGACAGTTGAATAAAAAAGTCACGCAATCTATACCAGGTGGCGCTGTCTACCGCATCAACTGTTGCCAAGTTTATGAGCCACGCCACAGGCATCTAGTTAAGGAGGCTGTGGCATTACAATCTACAAGAGACACTTTTTTTTATATTACATTCTGCATACGTCATGACGAAATTAATGTAGGTATACAACACGATTTGGAGAAAAATAAGTTATGATTACGTGATTACTTGGTTACATATTTCAGGTTTTGAAATGAGGAAACCCACAATGTTGTTCAAATACTTTATCGAATATGAATGAAAATTTGTCAGTTTGGTCTAGTACAATATATAATGCGCATGCTATTAAAAGATATACATAGTTACACAAAAACCAACATTCTTAACGCAAGATTGAGTTATTTAAAAAAAAAAAAAAAAAAATATATATATATATATAACGAATACGTTTAAGATTTTTATGAAGCTTTTAAAATATTTTCCCCTCCATACGTAAAAGTAAAACAAAAATTTATTTAATGATGCTGCTTTTACACAATGTACAGGGCTATATAAAATCAATCTGTAGAATGCTTTTTATTTACTAATAATAATAATAAAAACAGATATAACGATAATTTTTTAGTTTTCATAATTCTAATAATAAAACAAAATGTAATTAAAAAATGACACTAAGGAATAACAGATTTGAAAAATTAGAAATTTTAGTGGAAATCAAATTACTTGCCTAACAACTGAAGGAAGCAAATTAAAACATGATAAATAAATTAATATAAACATGTGAATTTTTTTTTTATTATTATTATGTTGCTATAAGCACATTTATGCGCTTAAAATAAGTTTAGAAAAATATTGGTGGATTTGAGAAAAAATTTGGAAAGGGGTCTTTTTTTCCTCTCTTCAAATGATTTCCATAATTATTAAATGAATTATTCTTAAATTAAGAAACCATTTCTTACATTAGAAATTTCGTGAGAGGGAGAGGAATTCAGAGTTTAGACGAGTAAAAACTTTAAAAATAAAAACATCCATCATTCATAAAATTAAAAAAAAAACTTTTCAATATTAAGAGTATAAAATCGTCCGATTCTTCCAGTGTAAAGTGAATGAAATACAAGATTTTAGTAAATTTTTGATTTGGCCAACTTGCATCAATTTATAGATTAAAAAAAATTGCATGCGTGTCGTGTTCTAAGTACGGATTTACTTCTGGCAGTAAGAACCTGGGCTGCTAGAATGAACCCATCGGAATGAACTCGACGCGGAAAGTTTTCATTATCGGAAACGTCAGATTTCACTAAAATCATCCCGATATGCGTTTTATACCCTAGCACCAACTCCTCGTAAAGGTGAGTCGAAACTTCTCCCAGAGTGAAAGGGCTGTTTTCGAAATCGGATTAAGTTGACCAATCACAGACAAGGATAATTTCACCCTCGCCGCGAGATTTCATTTGGATATTTTAGATAAACAAAGATGGCTGCCTCTGCTTGTGTGGTTGTGAATGTGCGTTTTAGCTTTATTTAATAAGAAAAGAGCATTTATCCCCATTTATTTTTTGTAAATACCGTATGTATTTTCTAAATATCAAACCCGTGTTACTACAGAACTTCACCTTTTGCCAGTTGCTAGCATTTTAAGGCAATAAATGTAAATGATTTTTTGCCTTGAAGTGTTAGCTGCTAGCATTTGTTATTTAGTGAACGACGAATTTACTATGGATGTAAGAGCTTTGGATGTATATAGGTAATATATATATATATTTTCTGTCTAATCTGTATTAACTTTATAGTTATGGTAATGTTTCTTTATTACATATATGCACAAATATTAACATTTTCGTTTAAATTTCCTTAATTAAAATTTTTGTGTACATATATTAGTATAATTGATTTATTGTATTTACATGTGTTAAAGCAAACCTAATAGTATTTTATTATTATTATTTTTTTTAATTTGCATGTTTGTATGTATTGTTTCTAAAATTTTTTTTAGAGTTTACAATATACAATAAAATATGCTGTGTAATTTTAAATCTTTAAGCATAGTAAAAAATTATCTTTCGTCAAAGTAAGAAAAAGTAAAACCGTCTTAAAATTAATTTTCATTTTGTAAGTGAATTTACATAATATGTCTAATTTAGATTGTAAAAATCAATTATTAAATTTAAAAAATTACATTCACTTACTTTTCCCTTTCTAAGATATGAGAGATAGATACTATTATATAGCTACAAGTGAAGTTTTGCAAGTGAATGTAGAATTGACGTGCTGTGTCTCAAACTTACTTAATTCAATTATAATAAAATGTAAAAGGAAAAATTTTAGTTCCAGGGAAAATAAATATTTATCATAATTTCCTTTAAGCTTTATTAATGTTTTATGTACAGGGACTTGTATCATTCATAAATATACTTTAAATAAGATTTTTAGTTTATATAATTGCAGTTTTCATTAAACTCAATTAATCTTTAATAACTTTAAATATTAATACTTGTTATTCTTAATAGATATGCTATTAATATTAGACATGATTAATAAGAATTTTAATTACAAAATATATATATATATATGGGTATTTATATTTTTTTTTATAATATTTAATTAATTTTCAATAACTTTAAATATTAAGACATGTTATTCTTCATACTTTTTAAATAAGAAGTTTAGTTACCAATATATATATATTACAATTTTCATTTAACTTAATTATTTTTTAAGATTTAAATATATTTCATTTTCTTGAATAACACCTAATGCCAAGATGGACGCCATTGGAACCGTGATTTGTTTATCTCACGACGATTTCACTCGGAAAAGACCAGTCGAAATTTCAGAAAACGATTCCGCCTGACAATTCCGATAATGAAAGCAATTCGATGAGTTCGTTCTAGCGAAATAAGAAAGGCTATCGGAATGTGACGTCACATCGGAGAAATTCCGATAACGAGTGCATTTCGATGAGCTTGTTCTAGAGCCCCTGGACCTCGCGTATTATATATATCGTTTTAAAGAAATAATGCGCAGAGATCTCCACAGTAGTTGACGTTGCGAAAGGGAGAATTTAACAGAACAGAGGCACTTTTATCAATTTATCTGTTTATCGAACGATTAGAATGGATTTTTTTTTTTTTTATGTCTTGAGACAATAAATAATTTCTCCCTTTAACAATGAAATGCGCTTCCAGAGACAGCAGCGTGTTTGGTGTTTGGGAGTAAGGCCGTTTGACTGCTCTAGGGTCATGAGCCAGAGGGGAGAGTTCTTCGTGGGGGGTCTTTTCTAAGGGGTTCTAGCCCGTATTTACACAAATTTCAGAGAAAACTATGGAAAACTACAATCGACGAGCACGACCTGGGATCGAGCACGGCACCTCACGTCTACCAGCTTTGAGCGCAGTTTCGCTCGCCGCTGATGGGCCGCAGACAGTATGGACCTAGGATAGACTAGTGCAGTCGGAGAAGAGATCTGAATAAAAATCCTTTTTTCAGATTTATATGTTTCTCAATAGTTGATTGAAAGGATTGTTTTTAATAACCCCGTGTTAAAAGCTGCTAACACACCCAGCTCGATATCTTAAACAATTTCGATGGAATTTTTTATTTAATTATTTGAGAATTAAAAAAAAAAGGTGATTAATTTAAACATTATGAGGGAAAAAAAATGTTTTTTTCGAGCTCTGATACAATTCTCGCTGATTATTATGTAAAATGACCTCCTGAATTTAAAATGACTTCCATTCAGCCCAATCACGAACCAATTTTTCGGGACGCACCCGCTCTTCCATTTTTTATCAATTTTCGTGTTCAGTAATTTTATAGCCATGAATTTTACTTAGAGGGTGGAAAAGGATACTTTTAACTCTTAAATATATATATATATATATATTTAATGTATAATAAATAACAATAGATTAATAAAATATAATACATGTAATTTATAATTTCAGTGGCAAATCCTCCCCCCCCCCCTAAATTTCCCCCTTGATTTAAATGTTCATGTTTTAGAATTTTTTTTTTTTTTACCTTTGTAGCCCTCAGAATCTTTTTAACACTTAAGAGACCCCCCCCCCTCTAAAAAAAAAAATGTGGGTGATGGAGTAAAATGGGAGTCATAATCGGATTCAGGAGGCTATTTTACACAAAAAAATTTTCAGGGGCCAGTTTCATGCAGAGCAGTGTAATTAGAAGCGTTTCCCAGATTTTACAATAAATACGATTTTCGTCCTATAAGGGAGGGTTGAGCAATTTTTAATCGAATAGTGAACACATGAAATTGAATGAAGACTTTACATACCAAATATTTACTTTCTTGCTTAAGTGGGTTCGAAATTGTGAAACAGACCCGCAATATCCTCCCCATTTTACATCAATTTTAGAAATTCAGCATATATTTATTAGCGTGCAGAAAAAAAAAATAAATAAATAAAAACTTTCTTACTTAACCGTAAAACACTAGTGTACGCAAAGTTTACGTGCGATGTAGCTAATTAGCTTATTTTTAGCTATTAGTTTATATTTTTATAGTTTTTAAATATATTTTTAAATACAAATAATTATTTAGTTAATGGAAAGTTAATGTTGAGTAAAACAGCAAATAATTAAACGTATTTAAAAACAACATTAATGCGATATAAGCAAATAAAACGAACTTTACATGAGCATGTAAATTTTAGGTATATCTAGTGACAGCCACAGATATGAATACGCTAGTGTTCTAGGGTTAATATCAAGTTTCTAGTTCAAGTAGTTTCAAATTACACACCATACACCATTTTGTTTTCTTCATTTAACTCGGGTAGTACCACGTTTTAATAAAATACTCACCGTGAACTTAAAAAAAATATTGAAAATATTCATTCAAGTGTTAAGAAAAATGTTAATAACACATTGAACATGTAACAGGGGAAAATTCTAAAAGGCTAACCATTATATTTGTCTACCCAGAATCCATTATTATTTTAAGTAACGATATTATGCTAAATTGATTTTAATTTCTGTGAGTATTTAACGTTGTGTGATGTAAATATGAAACATAAGCTGTGTTAATTAAAAAAATTAAAACTAAAAATGCCTTAAATACTTATAATGAAATTATGCTTCTTGCTGTAAACTTACTTCTGTGAAAATTTGCCTAAATACTCTGCAGAAAGCTCATAAATCATTTTATATAGTATGCTAATAGTTCTAAATATTCTTCACACGTAGAAAAGAAAAATAGTAAGCAAAAATTATTAAATCTAGCAGTTGTTAAGTTTTTTTATTTTTAAATCTATAGACGAAAAGCTTGATTTATACCAAATGAAAAATAAAGATTTGTCGATAAATACCTAGAAGTACCACTTCTACCCCTTTATGAATTGATTTTGGGAATTGTTCATCTTTAATCTTATGGTTTAAGAGGAGACATTACACACACTGTTAAAAAAAACGCAATTTTATTTAATTTACGACTATTTTATCAAATTACAGAGAATTTCTGGCAACAAAATTGCATTTTTTTAACAGTGCAGGTCGACATGTAAAATTTTGATTTGATAATTTTGGCTGATCTTTATGTTTTTTGGTGTGCTGAAACCAAAAATGAAACCAGTTTTTCTCAATCACGTATAGATTTTTGTCAATACAGGGTGCCTACCTATACAATTTCTTCCATTACTCTTCTACCAGTATAATTATATGGTAGTTATTCAAGAATGTTTCCATGATTAATTAATCATAGATACCTATAGTTGTAATTGCGAAGCATTAGTGAGACGTAAAACCATACCAATCAAACAATTGTTATGATGGTATATGTAAGAAATCGTGTCGGTAAACACCCTGTATTGACAAAAATCTATACGTGATAGAGAAAAATGGTCTGCATTTTCGGTTTCAGCACATCGAAAAACATAAAGATCAGCCAAAATCATCAAATTAAATTTTGTCAACTTCAGTTTTGTAGACCTGTGTTATTACATGTTTAGAATGTCTGCTGAAAACTATAGGGCTAAAAAAGTTCGAGGCCCAATTTCACCCACTCAAATATTAATTTTCAGGGATTTTAACCTTTATTTTTACTTAGTGCCTAAGAAGAGACGTTTTGTTCAATTTCAAGCTTGAATTAGAAACCACTAGAGAGATAGTGTAAAAAGTTTCACAATTTTCGTCACAATCACCCTCTTTAACACATTCACTGTTAAATTTCGTTAAATATGTTTCATAGTGCATTTTCACGTTATGAATAGAATCTACTGTTCAATTGTCAATGGACATTAAAAGTGTGCAAAAATGAATATTAAAAATGTCATGTTTTAATATTCAGCGATTTGGACACGCCATTGATAGGTTGGTTGGTTGGTAGTTGGGTTTTACGTCGCACTAGTGCTGTGGAATGGACAATTGGCGACGGTCTGAACTCACCCTTAGAGGTGATCCGAAGACATGCCCTCACAGTTTTGATTCTCCACGGAAGAGATGGCTCTCCCGCTTCGATGATCCCCAGAGATATAATTTTGATGGAAACATGGAGGACAATGCGGCCACGACAGATTTGACGAGCACCAGCCACCATTAGTGTACACGACGGAATTTGCCCGGTTCGAGTACCAAACCCGCAATATTCCAATTACGAACCCGGCGCTATTCTGACTGGGCTACCGTGGCTCCCAAACGCCATTGGTAGACGAATCAATGAATAAGTGATATTTCACATTTATTTTATATATTATATAACAGTTACATATGAGGACAATGCATTATTATTATTATTAAATTGTAGATCAAATAATCGCAAAGGAAAGGACGTATATAAAACAAGTAACAATTTGTAAAATGAAAATATGAAATTACCTTCACTTGAAATATTTAAACTCATTGTTAATTGTTTCAGTTAACATGTTTAGATTTTTTTTAAAGGAAATTCATTGTTTTAAAGGCAGAAGTTATTAAGATGCGCTGTGATTCAATGATTATATCGATTGAGAGATATCTGTTTAAAGCTTAAATTCATTTGGTTATGATCATTGGCTGAGGAACATAACTTAATTTAAGCCGTTTGAGTGCTGACGAATTTTCCGACAGCTTCGGTACAAGGTACTTATTGCTGCAGAAGATTTACTGTTTACTGGATAACTTGTCACTGCTAATCCCATCCCGAATAGATACGTTTTTTCATTACAAAATATATAAAAAAATACATTTTACGGAAATAAGTTATTATATCTCTTACAGGCTTAATTTGAAAAAAGAAAAAAAAAAAAAAAAAAAAAAACTGAAATAAGCTAAGCCGATTTTCAAAATTAACAAAACAAACATTTAAAATTGGAATAGAAAATTTAGCTACTTCACTGCACATAAAACCAATGCTGTGGCCAGAACAGAAAATTTGGAACGTTTCAAGCTTTATACATAAAATTGAATGTTGAAAAATGATGTGTAACCAGAAAATTTTCCACAAATTTATAGAATTATGTCATTGCATGAAATTTGAAATTCCATGAAATTCTGTACAGAACTAATCATTACCATGCATGTACAATTCGCGTACATTGAAAAAAAAATCCTCACTGAAATTCGAAAAATCGTCACAAAATATTATACTTCCGAGAGAAAAAAAAAAAGAAAGAAAGAAAGAGCAACCATTATGAAAACGAAAACAAAGTTGGGTCACGAATCGACAATGGGTATCCTACATTAAAGCTACGGTTAAAGGATTGCCATGGGAGAAATTAGTCCGGTTACACAGTTTTTGGGTGTACTTTTATTGAAAGGAATTTAATACTGATTTACTTAACAGAGCGCCGTAGGGCCATGCTATTAAATCATGCTTCTTACCTTGACTCGATGGCTTCCCCAATCTGGCAATTAAAATCAGCGAGTTTTCACGCTAACATAGTAAAAAAGTTAGATGGGCACCACAGCGTACTCATATGCTGTAAAACTGGTTTTCTTTATAATCTACTTTTACACAGTACTTCCTATGCGCCACCTGAAAAAATAAAAATAAATAATAATAAAAACATTATTCCAATTGATTTAGTTCTTTAAAAACACCTGAATGAAACTTTCATTACACTTTTTACATCCATTTCCGAATAAACGTTATTTCTGTCATATGCTGCAACTGCCCGAAAAAGGGTTAACAACGAAAGCAAATTTTCCTAAAAATGAGAATGTGTCCCACCGATTTAGCTCCCTAAAAACACTTAACCTAAGAAATCCATAACTTGTTTCGGATCAAATCGAATTTCTGCTATATGATTCATTTGACCTACAAAGGGTTAATACCAAACATGAATTTTATTGAAGATGAGGATAAGCTTAATCGTTTTATCAACATGAAAACCCCCTAACTCTAAAGTTTAATCAAAATCGTTAGAGCCGTTTCCGAGATCCCTGAGAGAAATACATATATATAACGAGTCACGTGATTTACTCGGTTTATGTAAGAGAAGTTATGTTCATTACATTTTGTTTAGTGGAGCCAGGAATATTAAATTGTACCTTCCATAAATTTTGTCTGTAGACGTAACGTATTTTAATTCTGCTGGACGATAAGTAATACGGACGATTCTGGTAAACGAACCATTTGTTTGATCTCAACGAAAATTTTAATGTAGCGTTGTTATATGGTAAAGGTTAAGAATATAGAGTTTGGATTTCTTGCCCTTTTTTGTTATTGAGATCTGCTGATAACACATACACAAAACAACCGCTAAAAACCTCATTTTCAGATTCAGGGCATCTCAAACAGTGTAAATAAATAAATAAAATATAATTTTGAAAATTTAACCCCAAAACAACAATTTCTCTAACACACATATGGGTAAGAAAAAGTAAAAAACTGATTTAAATCTGGAACTGAACTGGTTTTTGAAAAAGAAATTTTAAAATATCTAAAACACTAGAAGTTCAGGGAATTTAGAATTGAAATTTTATGATGTTTTAAAAAGCATTAGTTTAATTGACAAAGCAGTTATAACTTCATAATTTATCAGTATCAGAAAAGTTTTACATAAAAATGTGAGCTATTTTTTAACTTTACTTTAATTCCAGTAAATACACTAAAAATACAATCTTACAGAAAAGAGTCATTTGTACATTTAAAAGGAGCAAACCTAAACATAAACATTAGGTGCTAGTTTAATTGCATTAAAATTTACAAAATGGCGAAAATTTCGGCCTAACTTTCATAAATTTTGAGTTATTTTACATTTTCATGATTAGAGATTTTTTTCTTTTTTTTTTTTTTTTTTTGTAATTTTTGCGTGAAAAAAAAGAAAAAAAGATTTATTGTGAATGTAAGCCTATTGTAAGGAATTACAATCAGTCAAAGGTAGATTTTGAATCGTTTAGATCCCATTCCACCTCCCTCAACTCCTCAGAAAAAAAAATCTTATATGCTGTAGTCATCATAAAAATTTATTCTATATCATTCAATTTAATGGTGCATCTACAAAAACTTAAACAGCATAACTTTTACATTTAGTAATATCGCACAATCAACAGACTGAGAAGAAAATCATATTTATTGAAAATTTATTTTTCCAACTGAGTGAAAATAATGCCTGGACCGGGAGTCGAACCCCTTATCTTTCACTTCAAGTCAAAGATCCGGGGTTCAACTCCCGGTCCAGGCATTATTTTTAGCATAACTCTTCCCGATAAAGATTTTACAGATACATTTAGGTGCAATTTTAGTCGATATATTCCGAGATATATCCTGAAAATTGCAGAAAGTAATAACAGCACTTCTTTCATGTGACATACACCAAATTAGCTTTATTTCTCTAAGCTTTTATTTCGCATATAATGTTTAGTACATTTAATATACTAGTGAATCTGCAGATCAAGAACCTCAAAGTCCTATTTACATCAATTAGTACTCATAAAATCCTTTTTATTTGTTTCATATCATTTAAAGTAATTATATAGGATATCAAATATTGTTTTTAATCATATATATTTAAAAAAAAATATTAAACTTAAATGTAAGCCAAAACAAACCATGAAATCCATATAAGTGTATATATATATATATATATATATATATATATATATATATATATATATATACACACACACACACAATTAAATCATAAACATAACCATACACGTGTCTGAGAGTGGCTGCTACCCCTCTCTCCCCGTTATATCTGTCTATCTATCTCTCTATATATATTTCCTTCTTACTTATTGCCTTGTGTAACTCATATCCTTGTAACTCATAAGGACTTGCAAAAAAGTAATGTGAAATGATTAAATAACGTATCGTCTTATTTTGGGTAACCTTGTAACTAATTCTATGACTACCATTTTTCACAGAAAACACGCTCTTAAACATTATAACTTATTTCATTATGTTTAACGGAGCATAACCATATTAAAATGCACCTACAGATACCATTGACTGTAATGGTAGGAAATTATTTTGTGTCTCTGTACACGAGCCAGAATAATTATATACACTAATAAAACTATAGGTGAGACAGGGGCACAGTGGACTATTTTTACACTCTTAATTTTCTTTCACAAAAAACAGAAAAGCAATGTACTTGAAAAAAAAAATAGTGAACAATCTCTAAGCCTTTCTTAACATGTCTTAATTTTTTTATATCAATATTTCCAATACATTATGAATGAAAAAATTACTTGTGAACACTCACAAAGTGGACGGACCAGCCTCCTTTGTTTATATTAAATGAATATAAATTACTTTTTTTACCCCCTAAAATTAGTTTCTTTTACTATTCTAATCTAAATAACATATTCCAAGCATGTCCATTAAATAAAATAGCCAAAATTAAATTAAAATAAACAAATAAGAAATCAAATCTCACTAAGAAAATTTATTAAGTTAAAATATACATTATTTTAATTCTTTTATTAATCTATATATATCAAACATTTTTTTTAATTCAGACATTAATAAATATTATACTACTATTCAAATATTTAATATTTTTTTAAAACTATTTTGAGATATAACCAATTTACATTACATTTGTAGGATAAATTTAACTAAAATATAATAAGCTACTTCTTTTGCTTTTCACATGTGATCTCTAAAAACAACAATAATAAAAAAATATTTCTACTATTTATTAAATTAAATATTTTTTCTTTTATTAATACTATGTAATTCAAATAGTTAATAAATTTAGATATTAATAATAATTATATTACTGTTCAAATATATATTTATTCTTTTCAGAAATTTATTATTCTTTTTATTTTATTATAAAATTAAGATATTTATTACTTTGAGATATTAATACATTATGTTATATCTGCATCTATAAATTTAACTAAAACAAATATAAGTATTAAATCTAATTTGTACTCTTAGGCTCATTGGAACTTGGTCTACTGTGCCCCGCGACAGAGTAAAACAAATAATAATAATAAAATAATATATAGACTACAAATATGTTAATAATATTTAGGAATTTAAAAACAGCAACATCTTGCGTTCCTTTAAAAGCTATATAGTATTTACAGTCACTAGTTTAATCTTTATAAAATTTTAAAAACTTCAGTGTGGAAAAGTTTCTTTGAGCAGCTCAAAGCATAAGGACTGCTCAAAATGGTTATCTCACTATTTCCCATGCGGTTTTTTTTGGCTGCATATAAGTAGTACCATGCCGCCATACATGAGTATCCATATGTACTAAAAGAGTTGAATATTAATAGATTTAAATAGGGGTGGTCCACTGTGCTCCGTCCTCCCTTACAACTAATTCATAGTAATTCATTAACATTTAAACCAAAGTTGACATTTTAAGGATTACAGAATGTCATCGGAAATCTTTTGTGTAGTCCTGTTTATAAAATTAGTCTATGTATACTTTATTTCTAAAGAAGACATACTTTTAAGCATCTTATTAATATTTTCTGTAATGTGTATATAATTTCTATAATATTAAATACAGCTTAAAAGTGGTAAAATGTGTTTGAACCGAAATTTGTCCACAGACTCTAATTTCGTTTGCATATCCCTATGAACATGCTATAAACATAGTCTACACCAGTAAAAACTATTAAACTTATTCTATATAGCTCATGAAAAATTGTTTGAATATTGTATAATTTGGAAGATTATGTGACATTTTCGAAACATTTCCGTAAGGTCCTATGCATTAATTTGTTGAAAGTACTGTAACCAATATAAATGCGTTTAAACAAAATTCTGCTCATAAGCTGTAATGATAAGAAATACTTTGGTTTTGCCCTGTATATGAAGAATAAACAATATACACGACAGAAACAGTACAACTATTTGAGAATTACGTCTGAACATGCGAACCAGTTTGTATTTTTATCGAGTGATTGTTGAGGCCGCACTCGCGGTACAGAGAAGTTCCGTTCATAGAGCGTAGTGATAAGAAAAACTTTGGTGCGTTCGTGTACATGAACCACAGACAGTATATGCAGCCAAAACAATACGGCTGATTCCAGGTGGCTCATGAACATGTGTACCAATTAACAAGTCAATACGGTGATTTTCGTGGCCGCTATTGCGAGACATATGTACATAGATACAGACACTTAGACAGGGCACAAAATCTTCTTTTGAGTCTCCACATGGAGGCCTCTGCTGACGTTTAGGCAATTATAGAAGCTGAAAAAAGAGTTTCTTCCCATATACTGAAAAAAAAATAGTATGACAACGCTACATGTCGGCTGATATGAACCCATATTTACTAATTGTTTAAAACTGCTATCCCACATATCAAATTTTGTACGCATATACGCGATAGAAAAAGATATATAATCTTCCTATAAACGGATAAAACTGCAGCATAGCGCTACCTTTCGATGGACATGCGTCCCAATTGAATTAGACCATTTTCCCTAATAGTCCTTTCTCACATTATGTTTTGCGTACGTATACACATTACAAGCTGCGATATGGCTGGAAAAAATTTCAGTATATCAGTATCACCTTTTGGGTCGAATACGACAAAATGTTTTCGGTGTCACTTATGTCAACGTCCTACTGAATATAAAGTTTTGTAAAATTAATTACATTTATTGTTTCGAAGAAACTGCTTCCAAAGTTTTTTTTAACACGTAAAAGCAGACATTTTCTTAATATTGTCGAATCGCATTCAGTAGGGGAGAGTAGGGAGGAATGGAACAGTTTTGACAAATTTACTTTTTTACAAATTTACTTTTACTGGTACAACACTGTAGGTTTCAGAGAAACAAATTGAAACATTTTAACATCTTTCAAAAATATAAATTTGATGGTAATTTATAAAATATTAATTTTATAAGCCAATTAACATAGTCATAAAAATGTCCCGTGGATCACTATGTATGTAAGGTAATTAATTACTAATAAAATCTGTTTTATCCAACACTAGAATATAATGTACCACTTAAATACAAATTTTAAAATGCTCGATGAATTTTTTTTATTTTTTTTTACTTCTAGCAGAGAAAGTATTGTTTTAGTTCAAATATTCCAAATTAAGCTTTTGTTATATTTACATGTTTTGTGGTTCCCTGAATACTAATAAGGTTTTTAGTGGCTATTCTGTGTTCGTTATCAGCATATCTCAAGAACAAATATTACTAAGAAATCCTAACAGTAATTGGTGAGTGTAATTTCTTTTGTATATTTTACCATGTCATTATGTCAAAATCTGTTAATAAATACAAGCTTATTATTCATAAATAAAATAAAAGATTTATCATACATAATTTGCATCTTTTTCTTTCTTTTTTTTCGAACATACATATGTACGGAAATATTGTAATCATGTCAAAAATCCGACTTTGAGATTTTGATATTTCTATACGTTTTGAGGTCCCATGAGTTCGTTTTCACTATTTTTATGAAGATTTATTTATGTGTGTGCGCGTGTATGAGTGTATAGTGTATGAATGTAAATATGAGAGTGAACACAATAGCGTCGAAATGCTTTCTTCGAATGAGCTGAAAGTTAGAATGTAGGGGAGACCCGTGTACCTAGGGCCGCTTTTTTTCAATGCCCAAAAACAGAGCCCTTGACCTGTTTAAAATTATCAAACTGATATATACATATCTTTAGGACTAATTACTTCCAATTGGGATTAATATAAATACCTAAAATAATAAATTCCGACAATTAAAAGGTTTTTAAAACACCACTCGTGGCCCTAGGTACAACACCCTCCTTGTACCTGGGGCCAGACCTCATTGTACCTAGGGCCATTCTCTTAAATTTAGATTTCACTTTGTAATGAATAGAAAATAAGCATGTAAACATGTATTTTATAAAAGAAACAATATCAAGTTATATATTTATTTATCATATAATAATTATCATGTTGTTATCTTAATTTAAAACTCGAAATTTTTCACTTTTTTTCTTTGGAATATTCTAACAGAATGTTTTTTTTTTTTTTTCCCATTTCTTTTTTTTTTTCTGGAGTGTCTCTTGGATTTCTAGATCTCTCTGGTTTTCGGTCACATCTTTTGATGGGGGAGGTTTTGCTTTAGGTAAAGGTTTTGCTTAGGTTCGTACCTGTTAAAGTATAGCACACGAAAAGATGTTAGATTTTGAAAGTTTCCAAATTTCAACAGGACACGAAAAAGAGACATCCAATTCTATCATTGTTGATTCACTTTCTTCCTGGAAAATCTTTTTTTTTTTTTTTTTTTAAATTTATGGAGGAGGTCTTGTCTTTCAGTCACATTTGAACTTAAATATCCATCCTCAGTGAATGTGTTTTGATTTATCTACTATATGCCGGATACACGAAAGCCTGACAGAATGTTTACAGGAGTAAAGGCCGACGGATAGGACTTGCCAACACTTTCAGCAACGTCATATATTCTGATTGGTTTACCAGGGTTTTCCAGCATCCAATTACTACAGGCTGTACTGTGTTTCTTAATATTTTCTCGACCGCTGACGTAGATTCACGTCATTTGAAAATATGTAACTCCACCTGTGAGCGCTTCTTTTGCAATTTGTATGCTGTTCGTTTCTAAAAAATATACACAATATTCATATTTGTACAATCAGTATACTGTGGATGAAAATACTTTGATAAGAGAGAGAGAGAGTATGATTTTAATGTATATCCATTTGTAATATAAATATGAATAGAGAAAATTTTGTTTTGAAAAACTGTAACTTATGAGAAAAACGCCTATAGGCGGACTTTACTTTTAAAAAGACAAAAACATGCGGACGTGAAAGTGTTAAAAGGTCCAAACAGACTGGCCCTAGGTACAAGGCAGCGATGTGGCCCTAGGTACAAGTTTTGGTAACTTCATTCAAAATGCCTTCCACTAAAAAATCCACATGCAGAGAGGACTAATTAAATATCTCATTTATTACTCAATATAACAAGCAAAATTATACACTTGAAATGAAAGAAAAATATTTGACTTGCCTTTGTAAAGAAGCAAAAGGGATGACCTGCAAAATTTTACTTCAAACCATGTAAATCCGTTTTCTACATGTAACGTGTCAAAACTCTCTCCTCAAAAGTTCCAAAGTAGTTGTAAAAGTAGCAATTGGTGTTGTTACTCCCCAATTGAGCATTAAAACTTAAAATTAAATATTATTCAAATAAAGTGGGGTGGACCTAGGTACATGATGGCCCTAGGTACACGGGTCTCCCCTATATTATAGGTCACCATAGCATGAACCCTATTGATTTTGGTGAATCTAGCAGATATAGTTTTTTACAGGGACACAAAGAAAATTTCTTTATCATTATGGACTATGGGACTAAACATTTAAAACTGCGATATGCTCTACCCCAGTTGCACATAACATTGTTTTAACGTTGTTATAACTAATTTTTCACTGTTCAGACTTATTAGTAATGCTATAACAAAGTTATGTGCTACCTGGGTAAACGCCTTATGTAATTGAGAAAAATTTACATACATGTGCACAAGTTGCACAAACTGTAATGATTTTGATGAATCTAGCAATTGCAGCTTTTTTAAAGGGACACACAGAAACCTCTTTTATCATTATGGAATATGAGAGCAAATTTTTTAAAGTGCGATAGTGTTTAAACGCCTTATTTGATTGAGCTGAAAATTCATACACATCTTATAGTTTGTCTTTGCACGAAACTCATACATTTTGGTGTATGTAGCACACGTAAGGTTTTTTACAGGAACACAGCGAAAAATTCTTCATCCTTGTGGTTCATGAGCTGAAATTATTTAAAGTGCAATAGCGTCTAAACACCACACCGGACTGAGCTGAAAATCTATATACATATGATAGGCCACTGTCGCACAAACTGTATAAATTTTAGTGAGTCTAGAACGTATAGATTTTTACAAGGACACAACAAAATTTTCTTTATTATTGTGGCATATGGGCTCAAACTTTAAAGTTCGATAGCGTCTAAATGCCTTATGGAGCTGAAAATTTATATAAATATTATAAGTCAATGTTTCACTAACTATATGCATTTTGGTGAATCTAGCATATATCGGTTTTTACAGGGACACAACGAAAAATTCTTTATCATCATGATCTATGGGCTCAAAGTAAAATAGCACCAATTACAATTTTCTCTTTTGTTTATTTAACAACTTCTCTTACTTAACTTTATCTGAAATACCGTTAATTGCTCAATTTTCGGAAAGTCGAATGGAGTCACTCCAGATTTTTTATAGAATTATACATATTTTTTTCATAAGACACGATTTCTAATTTCTATATTGTTTATAGCTTCGCTCGTTTTAATGCTAAATTAAATGTTAGAGTCAAATGACGTAGAATAAATCAATTAATTTTACCGTAATTCTTTATTGAGCTTCCAGTTCTTTAAGTTTTGTCTAGTTTTTGTAACCTATTATAAAACTAATTTTTGATAGAATGATTAGAAGGCTGATTTTTACCAACTATGTGAAAAAAAACCAAAGCCGGGAATCGAACCCCGGGCCTTCCGCTTAACGCGCGGATACTCTAACCACTGAGCTACCCTGGCTGATAACCAGCTCGGCACTTCTCACACAATTCACGTTGGTAAGGTCACCGAGTCTGCATTAAAGCAGCTATATCAAGTGACGAATTTGAATATGGCATAACTCCAAACGGCCACGAAATTTCAATTCAGAAATGTAATTCATCAACCTGGAAATTGATTTTTGATAGAATGGAGTAGAAGGCTGATTTTTACCAACTATGTGAAAAATACCAGAGCCGGGAATCGAACCCCGGGCCTTCCGCCTTTCCAGGTTGATGAATTAAATTTCTGAATTGCTATTATAAAACTGCTACAGCCTATTTACCTTTATTTAAACTGCTAACTTTTATTTAAACTGCTAAAAATATTTCTTATTAATGTAATGGCAGATTAATGTCATTTGAAATTCAAAACCAAATACTTTCAGATAAAACTGTTTTCATGGATATAGGCAGACATTTGTGACTGAATATATATACCACTGCTATTTCTTTAATTAATGCCTTGAGGTTAGGCTATACATTTGCATGGTATTATAACTTTTAAAAGATTTTAGAAATACAATTTTTCAAATAACGAATTTTTCTTTTAAAACACCAACCAATTATCAGAGTTGCTAACATTTTAACCTTTTGCCGTCCCTAACGCTCTTAAACGCTCTAAACAGTATAGCTAAATTTAGAGACTCTTTTATTCAACTACTCTACCAATAATTTTGATGAGTGATATTTGATATACATAAAGGATGCATAACATTCGAAGTGATTAGGCTACCGTTACAGTTAAAATTTATTGGAAATATGTTTAATACGAAAGTTACTAAATTTGGCAACACGTACACACACGTAATTTATTACGGAGCATTTTTAGGGGCCGCGGTAGCCCAGTCGGTAGAGCGTCGGCCTCGTAATTGGCAGATTGCGGGTTCGGTACTCGAGCTGGCCAAAGACCGTCGTTTACACTAATGGTGGCTGCTGCACGTAAAATCTGTCGTGGCCGCAAGGTCCTCCATGTTCCCATAAAAAATTTTACCTCTGGGGGGTCACCGAAGCGGGAGATCCATCCCATCCGTTGAGGATCAAAATTGTGAGGGCATGGCTCCGGATCACCTCTAGGGGTGTGTCCCAGATCGTCGCCAATTGCCTACCTGCGCAGCACTAGTGCGACGTAAAACCCAACCATCCGGAGCATTTTCAGCTCTACCTTTTGTTTCATACCACTTTCACTTAAGACTAATATTTTTTTTATTTTATCGTAGTTATACATTGAGAAAATTATTCTATAAATAAAGTAGTGCGAAATAAAGAGAAGGCTAAAAATGCTCCTGAATAAATTAAAATGTTGTCGTCTAGGTCAATTACAGACACTATAAAACAAATTAATTTCACAATTATTTTTAGATGGCGTTATCAAATAAACGAAAAAGATGAATAAAAAGTCATTTTTAATGTTACATTTTATTCTACCAAAATTCGAATTTTATATATATGATAAAATTATTTGTATAACCTCCCTCTTAATGTTGAACAATAAAAAATCTGCAAAACCAAAAATTTATGCATAAAATCAATAAATGAATGCTCACATTTTCCTTAAAATAAATTCCACAGTAAGTAAAAAGAATGAACTTTCTTAAGCTGAATTTCTTTTCAGCCGTTTCTTCCTGACTGTTTTCTTGTCTAATTTTATCGCTGATTGATTTCAACTTCTGAGGAAGTCTGCATCGGAGGCAAAAGAACAACGTAGAAATTGTTCTCAGAAAACAATTTGTGGTTTTTAGAAGCCTGTAATTAGCTTCCTTGTAATGGTTAAATAAAACAGAGACATAGCTTTGAGTAATTTTAGTTTAAGAGAATTTAACAGGGTTGATAAATTGTAGAGAAATAAATTAATACCGCATGAAAAAAAAGTAGCAAAGACAGTAATTTACTATTTATTTATCCTTAACAAATATGATTTTTTAATCTGAAATTGGTAGATTTATGTTACATTAATGCAATTTTATAAGTTATTATTTTTTTAGTTCTTCTAATTTAAATATGCAATTTAAGAAATAGGCTTTACTACTCTTTTAAAATATTTCTAATCGAACTAAAATGAGTTTTATAATATGTATAAAATTTTTGGAAGAAACCAAAAAATATTTATTTTTTATCGAACAATAGCATAGAAAACAATACACACAGGAAAAAAAAAAAGTTAACTGTTGTTTGTAAAAATTGCAACACCATGAAAGAATGCGAATATCAGAATGATATTTATTGGGCACATACATTATAGTAGGAAGAACAATTGATAAAAATTTCAGGAAATTTTGAGTAATAATGTTCTGAGAAAACAGTACATAAAGCAGCGACATCTATGAGCAATAGCAGCACTTATCTGCCTAGGCATTGAATCAAACAGCGATTGAATGACATGCATGGGTATAGCACTTCATGAAGCTTCAACACGATACCACAATTTATCGATCGAAGTTACTGGCGAGTGGTGGGGACAGTTGCTTTTCAATGATTAAACAGCCATTTTCATTGGTGCGAGATCAGGAGAACGCACTGGCCAGAGAAACAGTCGAACACATTCTGTATAAAGGACGGTCCGGACAATACAGAAAACTTGCGGTCGTGCATTATCCTGCTTAAATGCTGCGCTACGCAGACATTGAATATAGGGCAGAGGGGCGGGCTTTAACTCACCAGAAATTTAAGTGTTGCTGTTCAGAGTGCCGGGAATGCGAACAAGAAGTAATCGAGACGTGTATCCAATGGGATCCCATACCGACACTACAGCTGCTGGACAGCGTGACGATGTCGAATCCCAGCTGGCAATGTGGATTAATCACGATGCCGTTAAATACGGATAAGGCAATCTTCGTGCTGTAAACAGGATTGTGATTTGTCTGAAAGGTGATTTCACGCCATTTCTGCATCTAGGTTCGTCATTGATCACACATTAAAGGCGCCCATATCAGTGATGCAGTTTTGAGAGAAATCAAAATTTTGGTAGCCGCATACTGTGTCACCACCTAGAGTGATCGTATGCGGTACCAACGGATACACGTCTCGATAACCTCTTGTTTTCATTCTCGCCACTCTAAATACCAGATGTCACATTTCTGACGAGTTAAGGCCCGTTGCTCGGCCCTATATTCGAGGCCTCCGAAGCGCAATATTTAAGCAGGACAATGGACAACCGCATGTTGTTTTTATTGTCCGAACATTACTTGATGCAGAATACGTTCGACTGTTGCTCTGGCCAGCGTGTTTTCGTGATCTCGCACCAATGAAAATGACTGTTTAATCGTTAAAAAGCGACTGGTCCCCCCACCACTCACCAGTAACTACGATCGATGAATTGTGGCATCGTGTTCAAGCTTCATGAAGTGCTCTACCCGTACATGTCATCTAATTGCTGTTTGATTCGATGCCTAGGCAGATAAGGGCTGCTATTGCTCACAGAGGTCACTGCTTTATGCACTGTTTTCTCAGAGCATATTACTCCAAATTTCCTGAAATTTTAATCAATTGTGCTTCCTACTACAATGTATGTGCCCAATAAATATCATTCTGATATTAGAATTATTTCATAGTGTTGCAATTTTTACAAACAGCAGTGTATTTTTCATTAATATTTTGGGAAAATTCTAGCTGTATCATCTAAGATGTTTTACGAATTATTTAAAAGTACTATGAGCTCACAGGACTGTAGAGTACAGCAATATATATATTCTCAATTCATAAATAGGGAACATTCAAAAATTGCATAATAGAATAATATTTTCAGATAATCGTAATTACATCATTGAAACGGTTTTCTGCATCACCTTTAAAGGTTATCTACCCATGAGGTTGTTTGAAATGAAATTATGTGTAATTTTCAAATGTTTCAAATCCTTGATAATAAATTATTTTATAATAATTAAAATAAAGAAATATATTTATATATTTCATTTAATAAAGGACTATTAAGTATGATGAGGGTATGTGGGTGAAACTAATTATATAAGCCTGGATCTAGAAAGGACATAGGCTTCGAGTAAATGCCGGGGGGGGGGGATTTCTATTGCACGGTGTGGATAAAACCATGGTAAATTGCGAGCGTATATGCCAAAAATCTGTAAGGATGCAGAGTTGCTATCTAATAGAGAAAACTAGGCCAGGACATAACTCTCTCCCTGATGGCCTTTCCAAAGGGTTTTAGACAGTAATTAAGCCAGTTCAGGAGGAAACCTCGGTTAACTACAAGTGTATCGGCGGATGAGTGCAACCTGAGTTCGAGCCAGGCAGTTTTGTCTGCCTGATTGGAAAGCAGAATCTCTAAACCACTAATAGCACCTAAAGGATATTAAGAAAAGACATGGATCAGTACACTGTTTCGCGTTAATTACTTATATTTACAATTTCAAATCTAGAAAAACCATTGCATTTGCTATAGAAAAGTTCAAAATATAAATGCAAGTTAAGTGGCACACCATTTCCAGACCCGATTTTTTTTTTTTTTTTTTTTTTTTAAACCCAAAAATGTTATTATTATATCATATTCAATATTTGTATTAATTTTTATTTATATCATCACATTTTTTAAAAATTTCTTTTGAATTTTATTTCTGTCGAAATATATAGTCGATTTACTTAGATAAATTCATAATATTATTAATTGTACGCAGAGAGTATTTACAGTAATTTTAATTTTTATTGGGATATTTTTAGGTTCCACGTATGTTTTATCCGATTTTCCCCACTACCATTAACTGAATTCAATAAACTGTATCGAAAATCTTTAAACAAAAGTATGTGCGTACTTATGTTGTATCTTTTGTTTGAGAGGGAAAGTTTCCATGTAAAATTCAATCCCTATAAAATTTTAAAGTATTTCAACAAAATATCGAAAAAGAGCATAAACGGTGAAAGATGTGTCCTGCTTGAGTATTTGCTTTGAATTAATGTATAACTAAGAGAAATTATTTTCGTAATTATCCAATAAATTAATTTTAAATACATATAAAATATGTCTTGTTAAAGTATAGACTAATTTTGAATATATTTTTCTTATGGTAATAGTTGTATCATATTTGTTCTCATTGGAACTGGGTGATGTTGAAAATTTTACATAGCGGTATATAATCAGCTTTATATTGCGATATAATTATATCTCTTTATATACCGCATTATGGAGCAGACAAGAAATGTTTTTTATTTATTTATTTATTTTAGGCTACTTAAGAGTATTTCTAGATGTTGTAGAGAATCAGCGGATGCCATATTCTCAATTCTAGATCTAAACTCCTAGATCATAAATATGAACTTAGATTAACTTAATTAATTTATGAGCATGAAACTTGAATCTTGCTTATTTAACTTTAGATTGAAGCTGTAAACTTATTTTAATTACTTAATAAAGTTATGAAATAACACAAAGTCAGATATATAAAAATAACTTGAGCTTTTTATTTGAGCTTAATAGAAAAAGGCGGGCGTTGGACTTTAATTGTATATAATATCTTTATAAATTTCAATGGGCAGCCTTCTTAATTACTTGTACTTTACTTAACTAATCACCAATAAATTTAACTACTACATTTAACTTCATTCATCCTCGCGGCTCAGTAACTTTTCGATAGCAGGAGGATTCCCTGACACTGCTACCTACTCGACTTACATGCAACTAACCTGTAGCCGCTAACCTCCCAACTATTATCTCTTCCAACTAACTCTCTTACTCTCCTTCCCACTAACTCCCAAAAGCAATCTTTCTTCTACTTTGATACTATTCACTTTCCAAAATACTTTATAAAATTAACATATTAAAATTTACAATTTTAGTTTAGGATGAGAACTAACTCTATTACTCTACTGAATCCTAAATTCTTCGCATTCATGTTTTACTCGCAAAGTGCGAATTTTAATCGTAGCACTTTGCTAGACCTCACAGTTCCTCCCCAAAAGAAAAATTTTTACGTAAAAACCCCCAACGGGTTTTTACCCGTGAAAATTTTAAAGTTAATTTAAAACAATGCTATGTCAATTGAAAAATAGCCGCAGTTACTTACTGCTAAAATTAAACTGTATAAGACTTTAGAAAAAAAGAAGAGCGGGGAAATTTAAATTTAAACTAGACTGCCCAAGAATAACTATTTGCTTTAAATCTAATAGTGAAAAAATGAATTTTAAGAGTGCCGAGCGAAAAACTGCCCACTCAGGAAAGATTTATGATAAAAATACTTTTTTGAAGCTCCATCTGAGGTGCTTTACGGCAGAAACTCCATGCACTAAACTTAGTTAACTTATTTAAAGTTCAGCGTATACAGAGGGGAAATACAGTCATCTTTCCTTACATGGAAAGGAGAAAAATTTCATTAATTAAAAAAAAATGTGGTACAAAAAGGGATCGCTTAAACAGAAAGAGCGATCATTGTTCAATTTAACTTGTAACATAATTTTATTGACAAAAAACTTGCTATTTCTTTATCCATCTGCAGCTCAGTCTTGACCCAGAAAACAGCTTGCGAGTGTAACAAAAAATATTTTTCAGTTGTCCAGTATGATTTATCTTGAAAGGATTCCGCTGTTGGCACGCTTCCAAAAAAACACCTTTGACTTCAGAAAAGAGAAACGCTGGCACAGTTCCAAAAATATCGGCTTTAGCATCAAAAGTAACAATTTGTAGAAAACAGATTGGACTTCGGATTTAACGTCTGTACTTCGGGTTTGAATCATCAGAGAACTTCTACAATATAAAAACTCTTTTTACAGTATAAATTAAAAAAAGGACGTGAACTACAACTTGTATAGAGATAAATGACATAATTTTATAGATAAGCAATATTCCAGCGAGCTATATGCATACGGAAAAAACTAAATTGTTAGTGTATTAAGGTTAATTGTTAAACGCGAATTTACATGCAAAATAGCTTAAAAAAATTCTTTTAACCCCATATTAATATACATACATAGAACTCTCAGTGAAAATGCAAGAGTTTAAAAATAAGAAATATTCATTTTATACAATTTACGACATTTAGAAAAACATAGATAAGGATACAAAATTTTTCCAAACTGCAGTTGATCGCTGAGAAATAAAAAAGATTTACGTACATGCATCTAGATCATTTACAAAACTATAGAGAAGAATGTTTATACACTTATAAAATTTCATGCTATACAATTTATAAGACATTTAGAGAAATATAGATAATGAATACATACAAATTGTTGAAAAAGTTTTTTCCAAAACTGACGTTGTTGGCTAGGAAATAGAAAAAGATTAGATTATATACATATTGATCATCTAAAAAAACTAGAAAGAACATTTATATACAAAAAGGTAAGAAAATTTATCGGACTAATCACTGCAGGTGGTGACTAAAACAGAAAACATTTAAGTACAGTCGGGGAAAAAAAAAAAAACGCAACACTCGCAGTAATTCGTTATTTATTGACGCAGAAATATTTAATAGACACCATTCAACAGGAAATTAAATGCACTTTTTGAAAATGCTGTCGAATTTTGAATTAGGGGTTATCTACATATTGAAATGAGCGCCAACTTTGATTTTTTCAATAGCAACACCCAATTTTGACTTCATATTCGAATTTCTGAGAGTCTGGCAGTGCAGAAAAGTATACTGTTTGTATACTTTATCTTTAGTATTTATAAAGTTATAATCAAAAATGTGTTAGGGGGTTATCTCTAAATGTAGAAAAATAAAATTATGATCCTATAAAAAAAAGACAAAATTTTAATGTTTTACACCGGAAATCTTTCGGGAAGAAAAGAATTATATTAAACATTTACCTTTCGCAGTTTTTTAATTAACTAGAATTCAGGTTTTTAGATTTATATATAATTCAGTACTTTTTTAGATAATTTTAGGTCTATTCACATACATAACACTTGCGATTGGTCCAGACAGTACTCTTTGAGAAAAAAGTGCAATATTTTTCAATAAAACTGTCTATTATGGCTGTACTGATCACCAATAAAGCTTAAATTTACTTTTGTAGGTGTAACATAATATACGAAATGAAATAGTATAGATATATATAAACAACAACGCATAAATTAAATCTTTTCGGATAAATTATTCTAAGGGATCATGAAGTAAATATTAAACATTTTTAATCGCCCTTACCAGTTTTTGGTCAGTTGAATTTTTTGGAACTGTACGATTCGTTTTATAATTTCTATGAAAATATAATTTCTTAATTAATCCTTTCGCAACTGCTGACATAGATTCACGCCATTTGAAAATCTGTAACTCTGTCAGTGGGCGTTTCTTTCGTAATTTGTGTGTTACTTATTTCTTAAGTGTGTACCCATTTTTCATATTTTTGTAATAAAATATACTATGGATAGAAATATATTGATTAGAAAGAATATAATTATAATGTATATCCATTTGTAATATAATTGTGAATACAGGAAATTTGTTCTCAAATATTAAACCTATTTTTCTATTTAAAACAGTAAACCCCGCCTATTTAGTTATTTTTTTTCTTCTAGTGTTCGTTTAAAAGATTCAAAATTTATCACCAGTAATCGATGAAGTAAATACCACCTGTGCATGTTTTTGTCAAGATAAGATAAGGGGTTTAATACGAATACTCGATGTCACATTTACTTTTCTTTTCTTTCCCGTATTGTTTTGTTTTGAAGAACGATGAAGGCGGGGCTTGTCTTCTTTAAAAAACAGGAATTCTTGATGACTAATGACTAAAAATCATCATCATTTTTGTTTTATTTCTTTGCATTTGACGTTGTTGTTATATAATTTGACCCGTAAGTAAAAAATAAAAATATTTTGTTTAATTTTCTTTGTTATTTTTTAAGATTTGATTCGTTATCTCATACAAAATTTTATAAGAGGCGGCCCCCTAAACCACTCGAAAAGAAAGATTTATTTATATCTCGAAAACTAATAACTGGAACGAGCTGCAAATTTGCACACCCATATTTTTCACCATTAGGATTCATTTTATGTAAAAATTAATATAAGTCATAATTCATAATTTTTATAAATATGAATTTATTAATTTTTTTCAGAATTAAAAATATTCTTCAGAATCAAAAGTAATGATGGATTATGTTTGGGTTTCTTCACTGTATCTTGTAAAAAAAAATTATATCGATTGAATTATTTTTTGTGAAGATATTAATAAAAGTTTGAAATATGAATTTAACATTAGCACCTTCAAACTTTGAACGCTTATAACTCTGTGAAAAAATAAGTAAAATATACAACCAATATACTTTTTCGCGTTGTCGCGATCCCAGGAATTCAAATATAAAATAAAAATGGGGCCTTACCATTGAAAAAATTAAAGTTAGTGCGCGTTTTAATATGTAGACGACCCCCAATTCAAAATTTCACTTCATTTTCTGAAACTACTCACAATTCCACGTCGAATGATACCTATCACATTTTTCTACAATGATTAGCAACGAAGTTACGTTGAGTGTTGCGTTTTTTTTCCCCGACTGTACAGATATATATAGATCAGTCACAAAACGAAAGGGGGGGAATTTATATACAAATGTTCAAAAAGGTTTTTTTCCAAAAACTGCCGGTGTTGGCTAGGAATAAAAAAAAACATTAACGTACATACATGCATATATTATATACAGAAAAAATTTGACATGTAACAGTACATGAAATTTCTGAAATTGAAAGTTCATGCTTCAAGTTTAAATTTAGATTTGTGATATTTTAGAAAGTTCATGGCTTTTAGCTTATAGTTAAAAGTCCAAATGGCTTTAATACATGTCCTAGATTTTATAACTGCTGTGATAGAAATGCACTTTACAATGAAAAAAATATAGAACCATAGCACCTGACAGATTGATTCCTTGATATCAGCAAAATTAGAGATGCGGGTCAGACTGGTCAGTAGAGTTGTAGCAATTTCCGTGCTGGTGGCTTGTAGAACGGAGTCCGGCATCGGAGAGGCATTTTTTTGGGATGGACTCGAGCCCGGTACCTTGTCACTGTCTACAGTTCCTTGAAAAGGTTCCGCTCGCTCTCTACTCGTTGAGATCGAGGTCCTGGAGAGCTTACAAGCCTTCAAACCTTTCACTTCGCTAGTGGAAAGTGCAACTTTTTGTTTTACTTTAGGCGGCATATCATTTAAACTAGCGACCGAATTATCTGACTTTTTTGTTGGATTTACGACTTTATCATTGAATTTATGCACTGGATGTGCCGAACTAGAGTTATCTAACGCTGCACTTTGAACTGTACTGCTTTCATTTACATTAACTAGTAGATTTTCTTCAAAATTAGTTACGAGATCATTAGAAGCACAGTGGATAAACTTTTCACTGTCTTTTACCACAGTTTCTGTGAGAATAAAAGAGTCCGTCGACTTGACTGTTTTGGTTCAGCATTTAAATGCGAATGAGGGATATGCGAGGTTTAAACAGTAGAATTTAGCTGATCATTCATTTCATTTAAAGCAAGGGATTCATTTACAGAATTTGGTTCAATCGTATTTTCCTTTTCAATCGCCGTCGCTACGCTAGATATTTTATCGGATTTTTCATCCGTAGCCAAAGGCTGAAAAACAGAGGTAGATTTATCTGTAGTGCTGGTTAAAGGCGTAGTTTGCACGTTTTCATTAACTTTTATTTGACTTTTGTCACCAGAAATACAGTTTTCATCGTCAGTTTTAGGTTGGTTTAAACTAATAGAGCGTGCTCCCTGTGACTTAATAACTTCTTGTGGTTTTTCCACTGGGTTTACTATTGCTTCCCACTGACGTTCGTGAGGGGGGACGGAGCGGTCATGCTCTAATCGTAATCTATCATCCCGAGTGGCAAAGAGGTCGATTACTCTGCTTTTTAGATCCTGATAAGTTGGATTTGGGCCAAGTGAATGGCAGGCTATTAATCTATGCCACTGTCTTGGTTCTCCTTCTAAGGAATATGCTAACCAAGCATATTTTTTGGATCGATCAATGTTATAAAAGTTAAAAAAATATTCAAGCTGCTCAAAAAATTGAAGCACACTCGTGGTGCCGTCAAAAAATATTTGCTCGGGGGGGGGGGGGGGATTCGAGCGAATTTGGGCGCCAGTGTAGAGAATCAGCGGATGCCATATTCTCAATTCTAGATCTAAACTCCTAGATCTTAAATATGAACTTAGATTAACTTAATTAATTTATGAGCATGAAACTTGAATCTTGCTTATTTAACTTTAGATTGAAGCTGTAAACTTATTTTAATTACTTAATAAAGTTATGAAATAACACAAAGTCAGATATATAAAAAATAACTTGAGCTTTTTATTTGAGCTTAATAGAAAAAGGCGGGCGTTGGACTTTAATTGTATATAATATCTTTATAAATTTCAATGGGCAGCCTTCTTAATTACTTGTACTTTACTTAACTAATCACCAATAAATTTAACTACTACATTTAACTTCATTCATCCTCGCGGCTCAGTAACTTTTCGATAGCAGGGAGATTCCCTGACACTGCTACCTACTCGACTTACATCCAACTAACCTGTAGCCGCTAACCTCCCAACTGTTATCTCTTCCAACTAACTCTCTTACTCTCCTTCCCACTAACTCCCAAAAGCAATCTTTCTTCTACTTTTATACTATTCACTTTCCAAAATATTTTATAAAATTAACATATTACAATTTACAATTTTAGTTTAGGATGAGAACTAACTCTATTACTCTACTGAATCCGAAATTCTTCGCATTCATGTTTTACTCGCAAAGTGCGAATTTTAATCGTAGCACTTTGCTAGACCTCTCAATGTCAGCAATAAAATTAATGCATATCACCTTATCATAGTAATTAGAGAAGATTTTGAGAGGTGGTTCTTTAGGGTACCACTGGATGTAGAGGTCGAAAAAGGTATTAGAATCTAGAAAAAAGTGTAAAACGTTATTTACTTTTGGATTCATTAAATGTTTACTAAGATTGAAGGGAGATTTTTGAGGTAATATAGGAATTAATAATAACACATATGCACTGTAAAAAATAGGTTCTGAAAAATAAGCATATATTGTCTCAAAATAGCCCCGAAACAATACATACTTAAATTGGAAAAAAAAACATGTACTCATTTTTGAGTATATTGACATGCTCAAAAATGGGGTTGACCAATAAGAATCCCAATATCCCCATGTTTGACACGTCAATGTACTCAAAAATGAGTACATGGGTTTTCAAATTTAAGTATATATTGTTTCGGAGCTATTTTGAGACAATATATAATTATTTTTAAGAACCTATTTTTTACAGTGTGAAGATCGGGAAAAATGCCAAGTGTCTAGTGCCATATATTGGGAGTACAAATTAATTCGGTCCGTTTTTTTTTCGTTAAAAAAACATTTTATTTATTATCAAAATGAAAAAACATGTTATTCAAAGTATTGTCCATCGGTAGCCACAACTTTTGTCCACCTTTCTGGCAATTTTCGGATTCCATCTCTGAAAAATGAGTCCTCTCTGGACGCAAACCATGAATCGAGCCGTTCTTGAATTTCTTCGAAAGAAGTGAAGCGGTGTCCAGCCAAATCGTGATGCATCCGTCGGAACAACCAATAATCAGAAGGAGCAAGGTCTGGCGAATACGGCGGGTGGGGTAGGACCTCCCATTTCAACGTTTCCAAGTAATTTTTAACGACAATTGCCACATGGGGCCGAGCACTGTCATGTAGCAAAATTACCTTGTCGTGCCTTTCGATGGTTTCTGGCCGTTTTTCACGCAATGCTCGGCTCAAACGCATTAATTGCAGTCGGTAGCGTTCGCCAGTAATTGTTTCGCCAGGTTTTAGCGGATCTTGATCGAGCAATTCCTCCAATTCGGCGTCTTCGAACTTTTTCGGCTGGCCCGGGCGCTCATTGTCTTCGACACTAAAATCACCATTTTTGAAGCGTCGAAACCACTCTCTACATGATTTATCAGATGGCGCAGATTCACCATAAACTTCCACAAGCGATCGATGCGCTTCAGCGGCACTTTTCTTCCAATTAAAAAAGAAAATCAAAACTTCCCGCAAATGTTGTTTCTTTAGCACAAAACTCGACATATTGAATGCTCAAAAAACCAATGTTGTTGTATAAAACTCGAAGCTTCGTTGACTGAATATGGTTGACAAAGGTCAAACCTTTCTAACAATGCCAAAAACATCTATCATTATTCAGTAAACAAATCAGCCAGAGCCATCTATTGAAAACGGACCGAATTAATTTGTACTCCCAATATATAGTGTGGTTAATGAATTGAATGAAAGAATAATTGAATGAATTGAATGAATTCATTATTGTGGGAATTTACATTTTTAGTAACATTTTAGAAAATATTTTTAATTTAATACACATAATGTTGTATACTAATATATAAATTTATAACATTTTTTATTATTTTTTTTTCCAAAAGTTTTTTTATTTTGATGGAGATTTTTATATTTTATAAAATTATTAAAAATTACTTAAATAAATATTTCTTCTAAAACTTCAAAATTGAAAAAAAAAAAAAAAATCCTCGCTTGATAGATTTGTTTTCTGTTTAGGAGATTAAAAATTAAAACGTCACGACTATACAAAGATGTAACTAAATTCATGCAATCGATTTTAAAATACAAAACAGCCTTTCATACCAGAACATCGGCAATCAATCTAAATCAATGCTCATTTTCCCTATAAGTAGCAGCTGGTTTCGATATAACGCTTGTGCTAATTTTACCTCCACAATCGATGATGTTTACATCAAAAATCAGTGTAAACTTAAATCGATTTAGTGATGTGTGTAAAATAGATGTTATCAAGAATCGCCGTAAGCTTAAATCGATTAAGCGATTTAGACGGAAAATCGATAGTTTTCGATAAATCGGTGCATCGCCGTAAGCTTAAATCGATTAAGCCATTTAGACGTAAAATCTATATTTTTCGATAAATCGGTGCACAGCCCAGTCCGTTCATATACAGATCAAAATTTTATTTATGAATTGCAATGTACTTATACAGATTTACAAAACTTAATGTATAATTTTATTTACAGAACAAACGAAAACATTTCAGTAAAATGCAATACCTTTTCATAAGTAACCTGATACTTTCGATTTTAGAAGTTTTGTGGAATATCTTAAAAAGAGCTTAAGAAAATATATTTAAACTTCTGAAGAGTGAAAACCTGACATACTTCATACATTTCTAAAAGAAAATTGTCATGAAGGGAAAACTGGTCAATATTTTTGATGACCTTGTAAAAAGTAATGCTTGAAAGTTCTGGCTTGTAGCATGTAATTTTGAGGAACTTTCTAATTATTTCTAATTCATTTTTATGAGACCAACACATATATTCATATGCGTCAGAATTTAATAGAGGTTTCTTTAAAAAATTGAAAAAAGAAAAAAAAAAAGAGCCCCCTTTTTACACTTTTACATGCAGATGCAAGGTATTAAATTTAATGCAAAGCTTTTTTTTTTTTTTTTTTGAAAACTTGATACTCAACATTAGACACAGCATACGGCAATCAGAATAAAAAAAAAAAAAAAGTAATGAAAAAAGAGCATTTTTACATGTTTTTAAGTGAGAATGCGCAAGCGTGTAAAAAAAAAAAAAAAAAAAAAAAAAATCACTTTTATAATTTATTAGCCAAAAATATTGAGTTTTTCATATGAAAACTTTAAACAAATGTCGTGTAAATTCAAAATGTTTCAGGCCATAGAATGAACTAAATTGCAATTCCTCAAAAAAAAAAAAAAAAAAAAAAAGAAGAAGAAGAAGAAGAATGGTGAGAGAATGTTATTAATTTTTATTTACAACTAACGAATGCTACATTAACATTGATTCAATCAAAATAATAATGCAAGTAAAAATGCTTTACGGTTTAGCGTTTTTTTCTTTCTTTCCTCCCCCCCCCCCCCCTCTTTTTTTGTTTAAACGTTCGTTCTATTGCCGACTACTGTTTGAATTTATTCAATATTTGTTTATAATTTTCATATAAGTAGCTTAATACATTTGGCTAAGAAATTATGCAAATGATTTTTTAAACTCTTGTGCATGCGTAGTTAACATTTTTTTAATCAGAAAACTCACATTTCATTAGATATTTAATATTTTTATATTCTGGCCTCAGTATGCTGTGTGTGAGGTAGTGTGTCATGTTTCTTAAAAATTGTTTTGCGTTGAGTTTTCTTTTAATTTTTTACTGGTCCTTTTTTGGTCTTGGGGGCAAGACTTTTGTTAAAATGTATGAGATATAACATGTTCTTTACGCTTCTGAAGTTTCAAGATATTTCGTCAAATGTTTTTTGAGATTCTTCAAAACACACCCACGATAGGAAGTATCCGGTGATTTATGCAAAGGTAGTGTATGTCTATAAACTTATATAAATCAGGAAACAAAACTTCGGAATTTTTTTTTTTAATTTCTTTCTTTATAATTCTTTAAAAATTGGTATATACATATTTTTTTATCCATACTTTCTCTCTTAAGCAGAATGCGTTTAAGTTTTGATTATATTTTGTATTAAATATAGCATCTATTTATTTTTATTTTATTAATTTTTTGTAATTTTTTTTGTAAATATGTAATTATTTGGTAATTTTTTTTAACTAAAAAAATATTTTAATGAAATATGTAACCTCAAACTTTGAATAACATTAGATATATTGCAAATCCTGTACTTAATTTTTAATTGAAAATAAGTTTTATTTTATATTTTCTTAAGCCATTAAAAAAAAAAAAAGTATTTTTTAAGTCTTACTTTTGCTAGTTCTACACATGATTCAATAATTAGTCCTGTTTCATTTAAAAACTGGTTACATTGCGCACATTTTGAACATTTAATATCACCATATTCAAGATTCAGGGTGAGTTAAACCAAGGAATATACTTAGCAGTAAAAAATGCAGCGGAGGACGGTGTTGAAAAACAATATATAAAATAATCGTAAATAAATATAATAAAAATTAAAATTAAACTCCTACAAAAGTTGTTTCTGTCGAAATAATACCATGACCTTTCATTAGGTTAAAAGAGTAGGTACGCATATAACACTGAAGCAGCATCTCTTTTAGGATTATACTTGGATTCATAGGGTTATAACTAATTTGCAGGTGCACCTGATGTTGCTTGGGTTAAAGTAGTGCTTATAAAATTGTTGAATTAAAGACAAAACAAAGTAAAGAGAGTACAGAGTAATCACGTCTCCTAAGATGAGCAGCGAGAACAAGTCGAAAGGTTTGGTGGGGTGTCAAATTGAATGACACGTTGGGGTTTGGAAACATCCAGTCATTCGGTGCTCCCTTATCGCTCATTTTCTGTCTGACTGATGACTACCACCCCTATTTTAACACTGGACTCGCTGAGTCAGTACTTGTGTAAGGGATTTCCATGGTTTGAAGAAATCTAGTTGAAGAATACGAGATGGTACTAAAATTAAATTAAATTAAACTAAACATTTTACAGATTCATAATACTGAGACTGAATATTTTGAATAAATTGATTCCAAACCCAACCCAGGAAATCGATAGAACATGTTGATGAATCTATTGACAAAGGTGTAAATTTGAAGGCACTAAAATTTTTATTTATTCTTCGACCACTTTTTTGAAACCATGAAAGCCTCTGCTCAAGTGTTGACTCTACAAGTCCGGTTTTAGAGTCAGCAGGGGTGATAGTCATCTGATCAAGAAAAAATAAGCGATAACACAGACCGCCGAATGACTGGATGTTTTCCAAATCCCAAACTGTCAGTCAATTTGGCATCCCTCCATGCTGTTGGACTTGCCCTCACTGCTTGTCCTCACTGCGTTATTACACTATATGTATAGATACTAAACATAGGAATAAATAAATGTTAGTTAATTATATGACCGTTGAGTTTCAGTATGAAAGTTATTTAAACGTTAATATTAATGGAAAAGTTTAATGGATTAAAAAGAAAATAGTAAAATGGATCACAACATGTATTATCTCAATAAAATCCTATTTATAACAATTGGAACTCATTGCGAGAACAAAAGACTATCAGTGAGATAGCTCTCTTTCTCCCTTTCCATGTTATACAGTGTGATTTTCATTGCTTCGTTTTATAATCAATTTTTATCTCATTGAAAAATTGAATTCTGTTTTTTGAATAGAACTCTTCAAATAGGTCGCCTTTTAGCTTAATGAGCAATTTTTATAAAAAACAAAAACTTAAATATATATTTTATTTCATTAAGTATATTTAGGTCTCTAAATTTTTATCTTTAAACGAAATATGTAAATGCTTTATTTTATCAAAAAACTGCTCACTAAGCTAAAAGATGACATATTCAAAGCGTAATATATATATACATAAAACAGAATTCGAAAAATTTCATTTTTGAATGAGATATTCTTATAAAACGAAGCAACGAAAATACCATAAGATAACATGGGAATTAAAAAGGGGGAATCTGACTGATGCACAGCCTTAAACGAACAAAACTATAAATAAACAATTTAAATAATAATAATAATAAAAAAACTGCTTTCCCCATCTTTTTTTTTCTTTTTTCTTTTTTCCGACTTTTTCTTACAAAATAAATTAAAATTATTATTATTATTATTTTCACGCATTAATAAGTATACTTTATTATATGTCTGGGAAAATAAATTAAAGTATAATTTATTTATTAATTTACTTTTGGCATAATTTATTTTTCTTTTTAATAATTTTAAAGTTAAAATGGGGTTTTTTAGTACGACAGGACTATTTCTTTCAATCTGGCATTTTGCATCGTTACCAATTTATAGTGTTCCACTTCGAAAACACCTACGTAGTTTTGCGCAATTCGATATTTATAGTCACAATTTGAACTAACACTTTTTTAGTGGTGGGAATATGATTTTACGCTATTTCGCCGCGTATTTTTGAATAACAAAGTTGAAGTTGCTGTTTTTAAAATACCATTGTAAATTCGTTTTTTGATTTTAATCTTGCTTACGATTTTCGAGGTTTTAATTTCCAGTGAGAGTGATTAAATGTAGTAGTTTTTTCTACATCTAGAAGTTTGTGGAATTCATACCGAAACAAATTTTCATAAATCATTTAAATTATATGATCCATTATTTGATTATTTTAAATTATATGATCCATTATTTGAATAAAAAACACAAATTTTTAAATATTCTTTTTTTTTTTTCATTTTTGGCTCATGTTTCCAAATGTTAATTATAATGAACATGTCTTTTTATTAGTACGACGGGACTATTTCTTTCAATCTGGCATTTTGCGTCGTTACCAATTTATAGTGTTCCACTTCAAAAATGCCTTCCAATATCCAGTTCTACCATTTAATTTCTTTCTATATCGTAAAATTTTTTGTGAAATCCGTAAAAACCTCTATATGTATTTTTTTTTTCTCTTCCCATCGGCGAGGATCGAACGCACAACCTTCGGGTGCGTAGCTCTGTACTCTGACCACACAGACAAGGGTTCTTGGCTAAATATTTCTAAATATTTAGATTAGTGTTTTCAAGTATTTTTAGTACGACAAGACTATTTTTTCAATCTGCTATTTTGCGTAGCTACCAATTTATAGTGTTCCACTTCAAAAATGCCTGCTACGAGTACTATCCAGTTTTATTATTTAATTCTCTAATACTCTTACTCTCTCTCTATTTTCTCTCTTACTCTAATGCTCTAATATTCTCTTTCTAATTTTACTATTTAATTCTCTAATTTAAACCAACTCTATCTTAAAATATTTCGTAAAATCCGTAAAAACATTTACATATATATTTTTTCAACTTACCATCAGTGAGGATCGAACTCACAGTCTTCGGGTCCATAGATCTGTTCTCTGACCACATAGCCAACCGGTCTCGGCTGAACGTCAATGGATTATATTAATTAATCTATGATGAATTTTGAGTATAATTTAAGTATCGAGTAATCAGTTTATAATTTTTTTTAATATTATGTTTTGTTCTGTAGAAATTGACACTATTAATTATTAACAAAAAATGCGAAATTGTTTTTAAGATTATTTTAAAAATTAAAATATTTAGTAAATAAGTATTAAGCAATCAGGGGAAGATACTATACAATCATTGCTTTCAAATTCCAATAATGTATTTGGAATTAAAAATCAATGTACTATTTGAATATGTGTTTAGGAATTTAACTGAATGCCCTCTATTACTTTTTTTAAGGGTGTTAAAACACAAATATCATTAGCCCTGTCGTACTAAATTAAATTCTGTCATAGACAGAATTTCATCCATAGTCTTGTGTTTTATATCTTTTGAATCAATTATCCGATTGAAGTAAAAATTACAGTGTTATCCAGACTTCGTCCTGATTAATGATTGTACTAATTTTTGTAGCAATCGGTTCAATGGTGTAGTTTTGTACGAGCGAACTAAAAATGCAGATAGATACAACGATAAACGGTCATCTTGATAATGTAGGTAAACGCTTCAAATTATAAATATCAAAAATATATAAAATAAAATGTATAAGAATGTAATTAATGGCACTAAATTACAGTTAATGAACCTTTGTAATTATAATTTTATGTTAGAGAAGAAAACGTTTAGAAAATTTTAGCAATCAATATAATGTAAATGCTTGTAAAATTTTAGTAATAAAAAATAATGCACAACAAAAACAAAATTTACATGAAAAAAAAAATTTCGTAATTTTTTTTCTTTTTTTACATGCAATGAACTATAACATTTTATTTATATTTGTACATAATTCTAAATTTTTGAAATTTTTTTTTTTTTTTTTTTTTTTTTTTTCATTTTATATCGAATGCTAGGGTAGAATAAAAGATCATTTAAGTGTTTATTAATCGTACTGTGTATTGTAAGAAATCAGCGAGCCATTGTTCACTCGAAATTAAACTCTTTACAGGTACAGAAAACTAGTACATAAAAGACCAAAAAAGTTCTTTCGAACTATGTTTTGATTGCACATAAATCAGCGAACAAAAAGACACTTTCGTTTATCGATTAAATTTAAAGATTTATGTACTATCGTTAATAACAGTTAAATTTTTCTTTACGATGTCATAATGGTTGGCAATTCACAAGATGAAATAAAATTCAGTGCAACTAGAAATAAAGAAAGTGTGTTGCTAATTATTTTTATGGCGTTTTCAAAACATTATTTGACAGTTGATTTTCTAATTATTATTATTATTATTATTATTATTCAGAAGATAAAAGTAACCTCCATCTATAAAATATGTACTTCCTCTCACTCACTGTCTCATTATCAAGCATATTAAAATTTCTCAGAAACTTCTTAGATTTAGAAAACAAAATAATTTTTTATTTTTATTTTATGAAAATGTTTAAATTGCTTCCTGATATATAATTTTTAATAGTTTTCTTTTCTTTTCTATTTTTAATTTCTAAAGGAAACTTCCATTTAGGTATTACTTAATGGATTCATTGGTAAGTAATTTTTACTTTCTGAACATACATATGTAAGGAAAGTATTGTAATCATGTCAAAAATCCGAATTTGAGATTTTAATGTTTCTATACGTTTTGAGGTACCCCGAGTCTGTTTTCACTATTTTTACGATGATTTATGTATGTGTGTGTGTGCGTGTGTATGTATGTGCGTGAGTGAACACGCTAGCGTCTAAACGCTTTGCTCGAATGAGCTGAAAGTTGGTACGTATATGGTAAGTCACCGTAATACGAACCTTGTTGATTTTGATGAATCTAGCACTTATAGTTTTTTTACAGGGACACCAAGAAAAATTCTTTATCTTTATGATCTATGATACAGTCGGTAACAAAAGTGTCCGAACACTAGCAAAAACTCCTATGTAAAAAAAGTGCACTTTCATACGGTTTTGTTATATAAATACTTATCGAATTACGTTCTTACACTGACTAAGAACAGGATTCGACAAGGATTTATTTAACAAAACCGTATGAAAGTGCACTTTTTTTAGACAGGGATTATTGTTAGTGTTCGGACACTTTTGTTACCGACTGTACCAAATTTTTAAAAGTGCGATAGCGTCTAAATTCTTATTAAACTAAGCAAAAAATTTATACACATGTTATAGATCACACTTGTACGAATTATATAGATTTTGGTGAATTTAGCATTTACAGATTTTTTACAGGGACACACAAAAAAAAATTCTTTATCATTATGGCCTATGAGATAAAATTTTTAAAAGTTTTATAGCATCTAAACACCTTATTCAATTGAGCTGAACATTTATACGAATATTATAAGTCACTGTTGCACTAACTGTAAACATTTTGGTGAATCTATCATTTATAAGTTTTTACAGAGACACAACGAAAAATACTTTAATATTATGCTCAAAGTTCAGTAGCGTTGAATTAAACATCGTGTACTAGATGGAGAACAATACTCAAACATCCTATTATAATTTTCTCTCTTTTGTTTATTTAACAACTCCTCTTACTTTACTTTATCTATAAAACCGTTAATTACGCAATGTTCGGAAAGTGGAGTGGAGACACTCCAGATTTTTTATGTATATTTTATGTTCTCATGCTTAAATTAACAACAAGTTTTAATTTTTAACATAGGTTAATAAAAAAAAATACTGGAAATTGAAATTTATTGACAATTTTTAACATTAGAACATATTTCATATGTATTAAAAAAAAAAAATACTTATCAATGCATCCATTAAGTAATACCCAAATAGAACTTATTGTTACAATTCAATGATGCAAAATAGAAGGAAAAATTAAAATTCATTTATCAGGAGGCATTTTAAACATTTTATTAAAATTTAAAATTTTGAATTTTACTTTCTAAATTTAAATAGTTTCCGAGAAATTTTAATATACTTGATATATATACTTCAATACATATTTATGAGAAATATTATAACGAGCACAATAATTTACAAAAAAGATTTATAATGTCTTCAAGAAGGACAGGTAGACGTTATCAGAACATGCAACTGGAACGTCCTTAGAACGTTCTCTCCGAACTATTTTTTTACATTCAGAGAATGCTTCGGTGCTGCTTGGGAAGCTACAATTTCGTACCAAATTTTGAATATAAAACGGTACTTTAATGTATTAAATTTATCAGAATCCTCGATTTTATTTAAATCAAAATATTCAATTAATTCATTGAAAATTCGTGTACGTTGTTTGAACCTATAAAATATACTCTCGAAGGAGGTGTATTAGAATCGCCAATATGAGGATACGTCTAGTGCGATTTCCTCATACCTCTCTATACCTGCTGCGTGATCAATAAATAAAATACAAAAACAGTTATAAAACGTAACAATGAAACTTTAATCGAAGCTCTTAATCAAGAGGAGAAATGGGAGTACTTCTCTAAATATTTCGAAAAATATAAATTATTTTTAACTTCATTTAAAATTAAGCAGTAAATTTTTTCATTCTCTAGTAGCTTAATAAAGATCAGTAGTCTGCATTTTTATTTAACTATAAAAACAATAATTGAATTAATATTACCCATATCTGGGAAGCAATATAGCAGTAGTTAATGGTGGTTTTGATCCACAATACAATGCTTCAGGTACACTAACTCCAAGAACTATCAAGAATTGAAACTCCTCTATCTTCAGCCCTCGTGCTGGACTGCCCACGTAAATAATAGAACGGATCAAATAAAAACTGAACCGAACTGAATCCCGTGCATGATTTTAATACCCTTTTATACACTGGCGAAATAATTTTCATTTACAAGCAACCCCGTTTTCAACAAGTTCATTCAAAATTAATTATTTATTAAATCTCGCAATGTCCGAGGTTTTTCTTTACAGCCGGCGGCAAAATTATTGAAGCATTGACAATTATTCCTGTTTAAAACATAGAGAGAGTAATAAGACATAGATTGATCACAAAGGGAGAAAAAATGATACCCTTTTATTCTGAGAAAGACGGCCATTTTTACCGGTTAATGGCCGTCTTTCTGCGAGTGAATACACACGGGAATACACAGGGATAATTTATCTAATAAAATTTATGAATAATTTATGTACTAAAGGTGAATGAAAAACCCCAGATACTGTTTCAAATTCATTTTTCCTTCGTTCTTTCTTTCTTTTTTTTCTTAACTGTATATGTATTAACATAGTTAATATTTAAACTCTTTTTATATATTAAAACTAAGGAGCTTTACCTAAGCCGCTGATAACTAAAGAATTTTGAAAATATTATATTACCTACTAATTTAAAATCTTAAAAAATATTAAAATTTAAAAAAAATATTCCAATGAATATGAATACGGTAATTATTTCACGATAATAACGAAGTAACTGATTATAAAAAATTATATTTTTCATAAATTAGTCAACTATAACTTACTTATGAAAACCTATTACCTTTCCCCTTTCATCCATTTATTAGTACAGTTGAAAGTTGCGCAATGCATGGGCATTTTAAGAATTCGTCAACATTCTATTCTATTACAATTGCCGAGTTTCAATACCGATTAATGGCTGATGCCATAAAAATATTTCGACATCAAAAATCTTTGCATTATAACATGGGGATGATAGATCTATATAAATTACTATATCTATGGTTTAAAATATGTGCACCTAATACTGTTTTGTTAAGTAAATCTTTGTCGAGTCATGATCTTAGTCTTATGCTGTTGATAAAAAAGTAAGTTGATGATAAAAATTGGCGATCAAACTGAAAAAATTTTTTTTTTGAAAAATGTGGATGTGTGCTTTAATAACTTTGCTTCCGCAACTTCTAGAGTACTTTAATAAACAGAGTAAATACTATTAACGCGACTCGAGTACCTCGCAACTCCCGCTTTGCGAACTTCTTACGAAAACCATTTGTAGCCTCATAAACTGACCTAACACTTTAGAATGATTATCAAATTTTCTATAATGCCAAAGAATTACACGTGAAAGTATATTTAAAAAGAAGTTTATGTAGGCAATTTATAAGAAAATCATTAGAGCTATTCTTGAGATACCGGTTTTGAGTCCCACCTCCGATTTTCACCAAAACTTGAAAAACTCATACGTTAGTAAATATAATAAATCTTTTAACAAATCAATAATAATATTTTTAAAAAAATCCTACGTTCCAGTTTCAATTAACTTGTTTTAAAACAAAGAGAAATCTAGAACAGTAGAAATTTACTTACACGCACAAAAATATTTTATGAACATTTAAGTAAAATATGACGGCACTTCATGAAGTAATTATGGTGACATTAAAGAGAATGAAGTTTATGGATGACAGTGAAGTAATTTCCAATAAAAACATAAAGAATGCATTCTGAGCCTAGAGCCAATAGCGTGTTTGAAGGCAAGGTTTATTCCCATCCTATGAATTATGATAACGGCAGCCATAAAAAATAATGAATAGATTGGATTATTTGCTCTATTTGCTAAATAAGAGAGGATGTGCCATGGGCAGTTTCATTGAATAAGAAATTGATTATTTTAATGAATGAGAACTGAAGAGCATATTTAGTAATAATAGTTATAATTGCATAGAAGCCAATATTTTAATTTATTCCGGAGTATTTTTAGCCCCGCTTTTATTCCATACCACTTATTTTTTTTAAATAATTTTTTCTTATTTTATCGAAGTTATATATTGGAGAAAATTTCTGTATAAATAAAGTGGTACGAAATAAAGGCGGGGCTAAAAAAACTCCGGAATAAATTAAAATGTTGGCATCTATGTAATTGTTGAAATAAATTTAAAATGAATGCCAAATATTTTAAAAGAAATATTTTATAAAATAATTTTTTAAGTATTTTTTTAAGAATTTAATGCTTATGCATTTTTTTTTTTTTTTTTTTTATAATCTATTAGATAAGGAACTTAACACCCCGTTCAATAAATTAGAAGAATTATTGAGAAAACAGATATTTGATATCAAAATTAAAGATTATTTCCCAATGATTAATATTTTATTATATGTTTTCTCAGATTTTTCTTATATCTCATTTTTTAGGTTCTTTCATCCTAGTTTTATAATACATGATTTTCCTTTTGAAAGTTTAACAATTTAAGTATTTCTCGTTTAAATAAGTCACAAAATCTATGTTTCTTTATGGTCATATGTAAAGTTTAGTAAATACTGATATAAACAAATGGATAATAATAGGTACACTGAGAAAAAAAATATACCGCCTTCATCTAGAACGAATAAGTAGTCATTTACTGATTTCCTAAATTAGAAACATAGATTTCCGAGCTATGTGTATAAAGTAAGCCAATAAATTGAACATACGAAGTGATCGAGAATTTCTAGATGTTATATTACTGATATGTCATATTGCTATGTAATTTCTAACACATAGCAGGAAAAACTCTTAATTACATTCAATAAGAACAAAATTTCTGCATTATATTTCAAACTGAAAAAAAAAAAAAAAAAAAAAAAAAAAAAAAGAGAGAGAGAGAGAGAGAGAGAGAGAGAGAGATCGTGAAAAGTGCATGAGTATTTTTAAATCCATTTTTGATAGAAGAAATGGAACTTCTAAAATAGTTCTTTTTAAAAATTGTGATTTTTCTTTACTTTTCATACTTTCTTTTCTTTACTTTTCATACTAGTCAAACTTTTTTTTTCTCTTAAAAATCTATCTAAGACTTATTTCAACTTCTAACGAAGCTAACTTCAAAAGTAGAAGAACAAAGTAGAAATTGTTTCTTCAAACCTATTGCAGCTTTCAGATGCGCTGCCTCTGTTTTGAGAAAGGAGAATCTATTAAATTGAGATTGTGCTATGCAGTGTTTGAAATAATAAAAAAGGTGTCTTTGCTTAGTTCATTAATTTATGAATATAGTGTTTTTACTGTTGAACTATTTTTGATTTTTAAAAAGTTATACAATTGATGTAATGCATATTTCTTGATTAAAAAAAGAAAGAAAAGAACAATTAGTAGAAAATATAAATTTATTTAAAAATATACAGAGTTGTTAACATTTGCTTATATATGGAATTCGAAAGTAACAGTAAATTTTGAAGATTAACTTGTAATTAGTTAAGTTCGGTCCACCTGCATTATATATATATTATTATTATTATTATTAAAAAGTAAGTAAAAATCTAAAACAAAATATTTAACATTGTACTTCTTTTAACTTCACAGAACTTAAAAAAAAAAAAAAAAAAAAAAAAAAAGACATTTCCTAAATATTAAATTTTAAGTAAAATTTTAATACAGCAATATTTTAAAGCAATAAAATAAAATCAGTTTCAGAAATATATGCAAACAGAAAGAACTAGGTCATGACTACAGAACTCGGCATGTGTATAGTGTCCGAGAAAATGAACAGATAATAACATATTGTTTTTAATAAAATCACACAATCAACTGTGGAAGAAAATCATATTTATTGAAATTTAATTTTTCCGACTGAGTGAAAATAATGCCTGGACCGGGACTCGAACCCCGGAAAAAAGGTTGTTTCTGCCTAAAAGGTTTTCTGAGTGAGTAATGCGGACCGGGATGTCGGCCTGGATTGCTCAATTGGTAGAGCCTTGACCTTGTAAGTCAAAGGTCCGGGGTTCGAGTATCGGTCCAGGCATTATTTTCACTCAGTCGGAAAAATTAAATTTCAATAAATAACATATTGGTACAAAGTATTATTTTATTAACATGTAAGAATACAAAGAATGTTCACACTAAGTGGATGATAAAATTACTCTGACGTGAACACAAGCACATAACACAAATGTAAAAAAAAAAAAATAATAATAATAGAGAAAAGGTATTTTAATAGGTTTTAAAGGCCTGCAAGTCGAATGGGGATATTCAAGTTTTTTCTTTGATATTAATTCAAGTTACACTTTTTGAGCGTGGTGACCGATAAGAAAACAAATTTTAATAGAGAAAAGGTATTTTAATAGGTTTTAAAGGCCTGCAAGTCGAATGGGGATATTCAAGTTTTTTCTTTGATATTAATTCAAGTTACAATTTTTGAGCGTGGAGACCCATAAGAAAACAAATTTTTTTCTTTTATTGAATAAATGAGAATATATCCGCAATGAGAATATATCAAAAATATCCGCAATCGATTTGTAGGTATCGAAAACCTCGATGTACCAAATTTCAATGATCTAACTCTATTTTTTGAAAAAAGGTATTTTAATAGGTTTTTAAAGGCCTGCAAGTCGAATGCGGATATTCAAGTTTTTTCTGTGATATAATTTCAAGTTACACTTTTTGAGCGTGGTGACCGATAAAAAAACAAATTTTAATAGAGAAAAGGTATTTAATAGGTTTTAAAGGCCTGCAAGTCGAATGGGGATATTCAATTTTTTTCTTTGATATTAATGAATAAGATAACAATAATAAGAAAACAAATTTTAATACAGAAAAGGTAGTTTAATAGGTTTTAAAGGCCTGCAAGTCGAATGGGGATATTCAAGTTTTTTCTTTGATATTAATTCAAGTTACACTTTTTGAGCGTGGTGACCGATAAGAAAACAAATTTTAATAGAGAAAAGGTATTTAATAGGTTTTAAAGGCCTGCAAGTCGAATGGGGATATTCAATTTTTTTCTTTGATATTAATTCAAGTTATACTTTTTGAGCGTGGTGACCGATAAGAAAACAAATTTTAATAGAGAAAAGGTATTTAATAGGTTTTAAAGGCCTGCAAGTCGAATGGGATATTCAAGTTTTTTCTTTGATATTAATTCAAGTTACACATTTTGAGGGTGGAGACCGATAAGAAAACAATTTTTTTTCTTTTATTGAATAAATGAGAATGTATCCGCAATGAGAATACATCAAAAATATCCGCAATCGATTTGTAGGTATCGAAAACCTCGATGTACCAAATTTCAATGATCTAACTCTATTTTTTGAAAAAAGGTATTTTAATAGGTTTTTAAAGGCCTGCAAGTCGAATGGGGATATTCAAGTTTTTTCTTTGATATAATTTCAAGTTACACTTTTTGAGCGTGGTGACCGATAAAAAAACAAATTTTAATAGAGAAAAGGAATTTAATAGGTTTTAAAGGCCTGCAAGTCGAATGGGAATATTCAAGTTTTTTCTTTGATATTAATGAATAAGATAACAATAATAAGGAAACAAATTTTAATACAGAAAAGGTATTTTAATAGGTTTTAAAGGCCTGCAAGTCGAATGGGGATATTCAAGTTTTTTCTTTGATATTAATTCAAGTTACACTTTTTGAGCGTGGTGACCGATAAGAAAACAAATTTTAATAGAGAAAAGGTATTTAATAGGTTTTAAAGGCCTGCAAGTCGAATGGGGATATTCAATTTTTTTCTTTGATATTAATTCAAGTTACACTTTTTGAGCGTGGTGACCGATAAGAAAACAAATTTTAATAGAGAAAAGGTATTTAATAGGTTTTAAAGGCCTGCAAGTCGAATGGGGATATTCAATTTTTTTCTTTGATATTAATTCAAGTTACACTTTTTGAGCGTGGAGACCGATAAGAAAACAAATTTTTTTCTATTATTGAATAAATGAAAATGTATCCGCAATGAGAATACATCAAAAATATCCGCAATCGATTTGTAGGTATCGAAAACCTCGATGTACCAAATTTCAATGATCTAACTCTATTTTTTGAAAAAAGGTATTTTAATAGGTTTTTAAAGGCCTGCAAGTCAAATGGGGATATTCAAGTTTTTTCTTTGATATAATTTCAAGTTACACTTTTTGAGCGTGGTGACCGATAAAAAAACAAATTTTAATAGAGAAAAGGTATTTAATAGGTTTTAAAGTCCTGCAAGTCGAATGGGAATATTCAAGTTTTTTCTTTGATATTAATGAATAAGATAACAATAATAAGAAAACAAATTTTAATACAGAAAAGGTAGTTTAATAGGTTTTAAAGGCCTGCAAGTCGAATGGGGATATTCAAGTTTTTTCTTTGATATTAATTCAAGTTACACTTTTTGAGCGTGGTGACCGATAAGAAAACAAATTTTAATAGAGAAAAGGTATTTAATAGGTTTTAAAGGCCTGCAAGTCGAATGGGGATATTCAATTTTTTTCTTTGATATTAATTCAAGTTATACTTTTTGAGCGTGGTGACCGATAAGAAAACAAATTTTAATAGAGAAAAGGTATTTAATAGGTTTTAAAGGCCTGCAAGTCGAATGGGATATTCAAGTTTTTTCTTTGATATTAATTCAAGTTACACATTTTGAGGGTGGAGACCGATAAGAAAACAAATTTTTTTCTTTTATTGAATAAATGAGAATGTATCCGCAATGAGAATACATCAAAAATATCCGCAATCGATTTGTAGGTATCGAAAACCTCGATGTACCAAATTTCAATGATCTAACTCTATTTTTTGAAAAAAGGTATTTTAATAGGTTTTTAAAGGCCTGCAAGTCGAATGGGGATATTCAAGTTTTTTCTTTGATATAATTTCAAGTTACACTTTTTGAGCGTGGTGACCGATAAAAAAACAAATTTTAATAGAGAAAAGGAATTTAATAGGTTTTAAAGGCCTGCAAGTCGAATGGGAATATTCAAGTTTTTTCTTTGATATTAATGAATAAGATAACAATAATAAGGAAACAAATTTTAATACAGAAAAGGTATTTTAATAGGTTTTAAAGGCCTGCAAGTCGAATGGGGATATTCAAGTTTTTTCTTTGATATTAATTCAAGTTACACTTTTTGAGCGTGGTGACCGATAAGAAAACAAATTTTAATAGAGAAAAGGTATTTAATAGGTTTTAAAGGCCTGCAAGTCGAATGGGGATATTCAATTTTTTTCTTTGATATTAATTCAAGTTACACTTTTTGAGCGTGGTGACCGATAAGAAAACAAATTTTAATAGAGAAAAGGTATTTAATAGGTTTTAAAGGCCTGCAAGTCGAATGGGGATATTCAATTTTTTTCTTTGATATTAATTCAAGTTACACTTTTTGAGCGTGGAGACCGATAAGAAAACAAATTTTTTTCTATTATTGAATAAATGAGAATGTATCCGCAATGAGAATACATCAAAAATATCCGCAATCGATTTGTAGGTATCGAAAACCTCGATGTACCAAATTTCAATGATCTAACTCTATTTTTTGAAAAAAGGTATTTTAATAGGTTTTTAAAGGCCTGCAAGTCGAATGGGGATATTCAAGTTTTTTCTTTGATATAATTTCAAGTTACACTTTTTGAGCGTGGTGACCGATAAAAAAACAAATTTTAATAGAGAAAAGGTATTTAATAGGTTTTAAAGTCCTGCAAGTCGAATGGGAATATTCAAGTTTTTTCTTTGATATTAATGAATAAGATAACAATAATAAGAAAACAAATTTTAATACAGAAAAGGTATTTTAATAGGTTTTAAAGGCCTGCAAGTCGAATGGGGATATTCAAATTTTTTCTTTGATATTAATTAAGTTACACTTTTTGAGCGTGGAGACCGATAAGAAAACAAATTTTTTTCTATTATTGAATAAATGAGAATGTATCCGCAATGAGAATACATCAAAAATATCCGCAATCGATTTGTAGGTATCGAAAACCTCGATGTACCAAATTTCAATGATCTAACTCTATTTTTTGAAAAAAGGTATTTTAATAGGTTTTTAAAGGCCTGCAAGTCGAATGTGGATATTCAAATTTTTTCTTTGATATTAATTCAAGTTACAGTTTTTGAGCGTGGTGACCGATAAGAAAACAAATTTTAATAGAGAAAAGGTATTTAATAGGTTTTAAAGGCCTGCAAGTCGAATGGGGATATTCAAGTTTTTTCTTTGATATTAATTCAAGTTACACTTTTTGAGCGTGGTGACCGATAAGAAAACAAATTTTAATAGAGAAAAGGTATTTAATTGTTTTTAAAGGTCTGCAAGTCGAATGGGGATATTCAAGTTTTTTCTTTGATATTAATTCAAGTTACACTTTTTGAGCGTGGTGACCGATAAGAAAGCAAATTTTAATAGAGAAAAGGTATTTAATAGGTTTTAAAGGCCTGCAAGTCGAATGGGGACATTCAAGTTTTTTCTTTGATATTAATGAATAAGATAACAATAATGATAAGATAACAATAATGATAAGAAAACAAATTTTAATAGAGAAAAGGTATTTTAATAGGTTTTAAAGGCCTGCAATTCGAATGGGGATATTCAATTTTTTTCTTTGATATTAATTCATGTTACACTTTTTGAGCGTGGTGACGAAATATAAAACAAATTTTAATAGAGAAAAGGTATTTAATAGGTTTTAAAGGCCTGCAAGTCGAATGGGGCCATTCAAGTTTTTTCTTTGATATTAATGAATAAGATAACAATAATGATAAGAAAACAAATTTTAATAGAGAAAAGGTATTTTAATAGGTTTTAAAGGCCTGCAAGTCGAATGGGGATATTCAATTTTTTTCTTTGATATTAATTCAAGTTACAGTTTTTGAGCGTGGTGACCGATAAGAAAACAAATTTTAATAGAGAAAAGGTATTTAATAGGTTTTAAAGGCCTGCAAGTCGAATGGGGATATTCAAGTTTTTTCTTTGATATTAATTCAAGTTACACTTTTTGAGCGTGGTGACCGATAAGAAAACAAATTTTAATAGAGAAAAGGTATTTAATAGGTTTTAAAGGCCTGCAAGTCGAATGGGGATATTCAAGTTTTTTCTTTGATATTAATTCAAGTTACACTTTTTGAGCGTGGTGACCGATAAAAAAACAAATTTTAATAGAGAAAAGGTATTTAATAGGTTTTAAAGGCCTGCAAGTCGAATGGGGATATTCAAGTTTTTCCTTTGATATTAATGAATAAGATAACAATAATGATAAGAAAACAAATTTTAATAGAGAAAAGGTATTTTAATAGGTTTTAAAGGCCTGCAAGTCGAATGGGGATATTCAAGTTTTTTCTTTGATATTAATTCAAGTTACAATTTTTGAGCGTGGAGACCCATAAGAAAACAAATTTTTTTCTTTTATTGAATAAATGAGAATATATCCGCAATGAGAATATATCAAAAATATCCGCAATCGATTTGTAGGTATCGAAAACCTCGATGTACCAAATTTCAATGATCTAACTCTATTTTTTGAAAAAAGGTATTTTAATAGGTTTTTAAAGGCCTGCAAGTCGAATGCGGATATTCAAGTTTTTTCTGTGATATAATTTAAAGTTACACTTTTTGAGCGTGGTGACCGATAAAAAAACAAATTTTAATAGAGAAAAGGTATTTAATAGGTTTTAAAGGCCTGCAAGTCGAATGGGGATATTCAATTTTTTTCTTTGATATTAATGAATAAGATAACAATAATAAGAAAACAAATTTTAATACAGAAAAGGTAGTTTAATAGGTTTTAAAGGCCTGCAAGTCGAATGGGGATATTCAAGTTTTTTCTTTGATATTAATTCAAGTTACACTTTTTGAGCGTGGTGACCGATAAGAAAACAAATTTTAATAGAGAAAAAGTATTTAATAGGTTTTAAAGGCCTGCAAGTCGAATGGGGATATTCAATTTTTTTCTTTGATATTAATTCAAGTTATACTTTTTGAGCGTGGTGACCGATAAGAAAACAAATTTTAATAGAGAAAAGGTATTTAATAGGTTTTAAAGGCCTGCAAGTCGAATGGGATATTCAAGTTTTTTCTTTGATATTAATTCAAGTTACACATTTTAAGGGTGGAGACCGATAAGAAAACAAATTTTTTTCTTTTATTGAATAAATGAGAATGTATCCGCAATGAGAATACATCAAAAATATCCGCAATCGATTTGTAGGTATCGAAAACCTCGATGTACCAAATTTCAATGATCTAACTCTATTTTTTGAAAAAAGGTATTTTAATAGGTTTTTAAAGGCCTGCAAGTCGAATGGGGATATTCAAGTTTTTTCTTTGATATAATTTCAAGTTACACTTTTTGAGCGTGGTGACCGATAAAAAAACAAATTTTAATAGAGAAAAGGAATTTAATAGGTTTTAAAGGCCTGCAAGTCGAATGGGAATATTCAAGTTTTTTCTTTGATATTAATGAATAAGATAACATTAATAAGGAAACAAATTTTAATACAGAAAAGGTATTTTAATAGGTTTTAAAGGCCTGCAAGTCGAATGGGGATATTCAAGTTTTTTCTTTGATATTAATTCAAGTTACACTTTTTGAGCGTGGTGACCGATAAGAAAACAAATTTTAATAGAGAAAAGGTATTTTATAGGTTTTAAAGGCCTGCAAGTCGAATGGGGATATTCAATTTTTTTCTTTGATATTAATTCAAGTTACACTTTTTGAGCGTGGTGACCGATAAGAAAACAAATTTTAATAGAGAAAAGGTATTTAATAGGTTTTAAAGGCCTGCAAGTCGAATGGGGATATTCAATTTTTTTCTTTGATATTAATTCAAGTTACACTTTTTGAGCGTGGAGACCGATAAGAAAACAAATTTTAATAGAGAAAAGGTATTTAATAGGTTTTAAAGGCCTGCAAGTCGAATGGGGATATTCAATTTTTTTCTTTGATATTAATTCAAGTTACACTTTTTGAGCGTGGAGACCGATAAGAAAACAAATTTTTTTCTATTATTGAATAAATGAGAATGTATCCGCAATGAGAATACATCAAAAATATCCGCAATCGATTTGTAGGTATCGAAAACCTCGATGTACCAAATTTCAATGATCTAACTCTATTTTTTGAAAAAAGGTATTTTAATAGGTTTTTAAAGGCCTGCAAGTCGAATGGGGATATTCAAGTTTTTTCTTTGATATAATTTCAAGTTACACTTTTTGAGCGTGGTGACCGATAAAAAAACAAATTTTAATAGAGAAAAGGTATTTAATAGGTTTTAAAGTCCTGCAAGTCGAATGGGAATATTCAAGTTTTTTCTTTGATATTAATGAATAAGATAACAATAATAAGAAAACAAATTTTAATACAGAAAAGGTATTTTAATAGGTTTTAAAGGCCTGCAAGTCGAATGGGGATATTCAAATTTTTTCTTTGATATTAATTAAGTTACACTTTTTGAGCGTGGAGACCGATAAGAAAACAAATTTTTATAAATGAGAATGCATCCGCAATGAGAATACAACAAAAATATCCGCAATCGATTTGTAGGTATCGAAAACCTCGATGTACCAAATTTCAATGATCTAACTCTATTTTTTGAAAAAAGGTATTTTAATAGGTTTTTAAAGGCCTGCAAGTCGAATGTGGATATTCAATTTTTTTCTTTGATATTAATTCAAGTTACAGTTTTTGAGCGTGGTGACCGATAAGAAAACAAATTTTAATAGAGAAAAGGTATTTAATAGGTTTTAAAGGCCTGCAAGTCGAATGGGGATATTCAAGTTTTTTCTTTGATATTAATTCAAGTTACACTTTTTGAGCGTGATGACCGATAAGAAAACAAATTTTAATAGAGAAAAGGTATTTAATTGTTTTTAAAGGTCTGCAAGTCGAATGGGGATATTCAAGTTTTTTCTTTGATATTAATTCAAGTTACACTTTTTGAGCGTGGTGACCGATAAGAAAGCAAATTTTAATAGAGAAAAGGTATTTAATAGGTTTTAAAGGCCTGCAAGTCGAATGGGGACATTCAAGTTTTTTCTTTGATATTAATGAATAAGATAACAATAATGATAAGATAACAATAATGATAAGAAAACAAATTTTAATAGAGAAAAGGTATTTTAATAGGTTTTAAAGGCCTGCAATTCGAATGGGGATATTCAATTTTTTTCTTTGATATTAATTCAAGTTACACTTTTTGAGCGTGGTGACGAAATATAAAACAAATTTTAATAGAGAAAAGGTATTTAATAGGTTTTAAAGGCCTGCAAGTCGAATGGGGCCATTCAAGTTTTTTCTTTGATATTAATGAATAAGATAACAATAATGATAAGAAAACAAATTTTAATAGAGAAAAGGTATTTTAATAGGTTTTAAAGGCCTGCAAGTCGAATGGGGATATTCAATTTTTTTCTTTGATATTAATTCAAGTTACAGTTTTTGAGCGTGGTGACCGATAAGAAAACAAATTTTAATAGAGAAAAGGTATTTAATAGGTTTTAAAGGCCTGCAAGTCGAATGGGGATATTCAAGTTTTTTCTTTGATATTAATTCAAGTTACACTTTTTGAGCGTGGTGACCGATAAGAAAACAAATTTTAATAGAGAAAAGGTATTTAATAGGTTTTAAAGGTCTGCAAGTCGAATGGGGATATTCAAGTTTTTTCTTTGATATTAATTCAAGTTACACTTTTTGAGCGTGGTGACCGATAAGAAAGCAAATTTTAATAGAGAAAAGGTATTTAATAGGTTTTAAAGGCCTGCAAGTCGAATGGGGATATTCAAGGTTTTTCTTTGATATTAATGAATAAGATAACAATAATGATAAGATAACAATAATGATAAGATAACGATAATGATAAGAAAACAAATTTTAATAGAGAAAAGGTTTTTTAATAGGTTTTAAAGGCCTGCAAGTCGAATGGGGATATTCAATTTTTTTCTTTGATATTAATTCAAGTTACACTTTTTGAGCGTGGTGACCGATAAGAAAACAAATTTTAATAGAGAAAAGGTATTTAATAGGTTTTAAAGGCCTGCAAGTCGAATGGGGTTATTAAAGTTTTTTTCTTTGATATTAATTCAAGTTACACTTTTTGAGCGTGGTGACCGATAAGAAAACAAATTTTAATAGAGAAAACGTATTTAATAGGTTTTAAAGGCCTGCAAGTCGAATGGGGGATATTCAAGTTTTTTTTTGATATTAATGAATAAGATAACAATAATGATAAGATAACAATAATGATAAGAAAACAAATTTTAATAGAGAAAAGGTATTTTAATAGGTTTTAAAGGCCTGCAAGTCGAATGGGGATATTCAATTTTTTTCTTTGATATTAATTCAAGTTACACTTTTTGAGCGTGGTGACCGATAAGAAAACAAATTTTAATAGAGAAAAGGTATTTAATAGGTTTTAAAGGCCTGCAAGTCGAATGAGGATATTCAAGGTTTTTCTTTGATATTAATGAATAAGATAACAATTATTGTTTCACTTTGAAACTTATAACCATAGTTGTGATGGCTTCCCATTTTCCAGGAAGACTTCACCTCAGAATTTTATAATAGTAAATCAGCAAAACTTAATCAGAGGTTTTTATTAAAAAATTAATGATAATAAATGTTATTTTAAAAATGTAAATGTTGACATTTATGTATATCCATTACGTTTCTATAAAAATTTAACATTTAAAATTTACTCAAAAATTTAAGAAGTTAAAATTTTATGCAAACAGTTCGACTATTTAAATGTAAATAGCTTTTACATGATACTAATTGGTTCGTTCATTGTAAAAATGAATTAACTAGTTGTAAATGGATTTTGAAATAACGAGCTTTTATTAAAATTATGAGTAGAAAAAGAAATACAAGTATATAACTGATGCTATTTATTTTTATTTTTTAATACAATTCAAGTTATAAGAATGTATAAGTTATAGCAATGTTAATTGAAAGTGGCGTGGAATCTTCATTTTTATAATTAATATGTAGAAATTTTAGTTCACTAAAAAAAAAAAAAAAAAAAATTACATCATTTATGGAGTATTAATGCAATTATTGGAGTTACTTTACTCTTGTAATGAAAGATATGACTAAATGTTATAGAATTAATTAAACAAAAACATAGATATTTTAAAAATATGGAGTTACCGCACTTTTACAGAGAACGGCACAGTTTACACAGTATTGGTTTAGCATTAGTTCGCAAAATATTAATACAGACTCTTTACTTTCACAATACTAATTGGCTTAATTAGTTTAATTACTAAACAATATTTTTTGTATAAATGTTTGTGCTGCATTGTTTCTGATTTATGTAAATCTCTTAAAACTTTATAAATTAATTGTTTCTTTACTGAATGATATATTTTATGGATAAAATTTTATTTGTATTACGAATGAAATTCATTCAAATTTCATTTGTCTTTCTTTAAATAGATAGGGTAAAGATAAAAATATTTAGAAAAATATACGCTTAGCTTACAGTTGCAGCTCTTACAAATACAGATATGCATAGTAGGTTTCGGAATTAAGCTTTAGTGTATTTTCCTTACATTTTCAACATTTTAATTTTTCTTACTGGTCACAGTTTATTATTTATTTTACAATTGCTAATATTTACAGCCTAAATATTGAAGTAATTGAATAAACAAATAAAGTAACAGGTAAACATAATCCAATAAACTCAGTTTGTATTTACAGAATTTAAGAAAGTGATTTTTAATATTTAAATAAAAATTAATATTTAATTTTTGTACTCATGACTGTCTTTTAGAGTTTTAATTAGTTTTAAAATTAAATAGTTGAAATGTTTTTGTTCTTAAAATGAAACTGAATATCTGAATTAATGTAATTAAATGGTTAAAATAGAGAACAATGATACAAGATATAATATAAAATTTTTATGAGCAATAATAGATGCAACTTTAAATCATAACATTAAAATTATACTAGTACCAATAAATTGTGAAAATAACTTCTTACTTTATGAATTGCTATGCATGAATTCTGTTGTGTAAGATAATCTTTAAGCTAAAATATGCAATAATTAACAAAAATTTTAAAGTCAATGCCTAAATTAAAAAAGATATCTTAATAAATACAAAGCTTTCAATCTTACTGATTTTTAATACCACAATTTCCGAAAGTTATCTTCTTTTTATTTATACACTGAGGAAAAACAAAATATACCGCCTTTCTCTAGAATGAATAAGTGGCCATTTTCTAAATCCTTTAACTAGAAATATAGATTTCTGAACTATGCGCATAAAGCATGGCAATAAACTGAATAGACGAAATTATCGAGAATTTCTAGTGTACACATTTCTAAATGGTGAAACAATATTCTGAATACTCTAAATATTCTGAAACATTTATGTTGTGAGAAATTGTCGCTTGATTTTCTAGAATTGAGTAATAAACCAACATTATAGTTGCAGAAACTTGCCTCTTGTAGTCTCATTTATTTGCAGAGATTTTTAAATAACTTTGCCCTCGAGAATATAGGCAAACGCTCTAGAATTCTAATAGGGGCTTCTAGAACTCGTTTTCCAAGGGGACTAGAATTTATAATGATGACATGGAACTATTTTTTCTATTGTCACAATTTAGATTCTAGATGTCAGTTACAGAATTTTTTCTCAGTGTACGAAAATTTATTGTTTATCAAAAATAGAAAAAAATTCTATAAAAAAATTAATTGTATTAAACAACAGGAATGTTTGTAACTCTATATATGCTATATATGGCTAATTCAAAATATTCATAATCAAAATTATTAAAAAAATAATACACTAAAATAATTATTTTATTTTGCTTTATTTTTATATTTCGAGTAGCTTTTTGAACAAAAAATACAATATTTTTTGCAATTTTTTTGATTTTATAAAATGCATTATGAAATTAATATACACATATATAAACAAAAATTATAACGTATTGAAATTTTCAGTGCTTTTAATCATTATCCAAAATATCTATAATTTTGCTTACGCATATAAACTATCATATGCAAAATTATAGATATTTTCTTGTACTTTTTTAAACCTTGGATTAAAAACTTATCGCAATGAGAGCTCAATTAAAAATCTATTAATTGAAAATGTGACAGACTAAATTTAAACGTAACTTCGCGTGCGAAAATATATTTATTACACCTCTTTTTTTTCTTTTAATGGAAAACTCCATGTAAAAACCGTTTTGGATTTTAATACAAAATGCTGTTCTTTAACACTGGGGAAAAAAAAAAAAAAACTATTTTTAAGAAATTTAAAATACAAAGGCATAAAAGAAATTTTTCTTAACATTTCTGACAGTCAGTTAAAAGTTTAACGAGTTTTGTGTGACAAGTTGGAAACGTTTCTGAAATATGACATATGCTTACAAGATTTACTTAAAAGTTTCTAAAAAGACGTAAATTTGTCCAAGTAAACATTAAGATACATTATATATATATATATATATATATATATATATAGGTAACTATTGTAACGAATTTATGAGTTTAAAGATTAAAAAAACAAAAAAGGAGAATTGCAAAACTTTGCAAGTTAACTATTACCCGTCTCAATTTTTAACCGAGTGTTTCCAGTTTTTTCCTCTTTCGGTTTGTTCTAGTTCCTCAATAAAGGGCGATATTTAAGTACCGACGAGTACCCCGTCGGCCGAAGAGGGTTAGTTTATCAGGTAGGGGGTTTCATTCTATTGTATTTCATTTATATACTTTCTTATTTACATTTCGTAATTTCTTGTATTCTTGTATATTTTATATATATTAAATTGATGTAATTGTACAACTTTTGTCATTTTTGTAATTTTATAATTGTTTTTATAATTTTTAAATTACATGTATATCATGTTTGTTCTCAGTTAATGGTAGTTTTCTGTTTGGTGAGAAGTTGGGGGCTAAGGATAGTTATTAGCTGATTGCTACTGCCCTTTCAGAAACTTCTCTTTCACCCCTACACTGAGGGGCCTCCCTGATGAAGACCTCAGTGTTTTTTGGGGGTTTTATTTCATTTTATTCATTGATAATTTATTCATATATATATAATCCTTCTGTTTATGTTACCATTTCTATATTATATCTTCTCAGATAATGTGCTAATTCTGGCTACTTTTCTCTGCCACAGATTTATGCATTTACTTAATATTTATTGTGCTTAATCTTTAGCTGTCGTGATGACATATTTTAGGTCAGAAATTTCAGAATGGGAAGGCACTAAATAAATCGTAAGTCCTAAAAGTGAAGAGTAAGACCTAAAATATGTCATCACGACATTAGATATCATTGTCCTAACAGCACATCTTCAAGATGTCGTACGGATGAAAAGACATGTTGTAGACATTTTCAGGATGTACAGGTCGGGTAGAACGTCTGCATGATAGTAGTTACTTACCTAAGATGACATTTTAAATATAATTTCTTAAGTAAAAATCACCGAAAAACTTCAGTTTTTTTCCATTTTTTTTTTTTTTTTTTTTTTTTTTTTTGTTAATTAAGAAAACATATTTAAATCCTTGACATTTGCATTATAATTCCAATTTTAGAAAGCAATTCTTTTTGCTGCTAAGTTAAAAATTATGAATTTAAATTAAATAATTGTTATTTAAAAAATCAATTATATCCTAAAATTTGAGCCAATTAAATTACTGTATCACCATATATAACAGGAATTATATAGTTAATAATGGATCTACAAAATAAATAAAAAAAAAGAAAAGAAAGAAAAGTAAATAAAGTTCATTCTATTTGTAATGAATGAAAAATCTAAAAAAGTATAATAGAGGGTGAAACTACCATTTTGCCGAATGGTCCCCATTAAATGCTAAACCTAACTGGCTTTAAATTCTTCCAAATACTACATATGAGATTTTAAGCATATGCTTTGACACAGAAAGTTAATAAATTTTCAATTTCTATAAGAAAATGGGCATTTTAAGTGTATTAGAAATTTTGTAGCCGAAATCTTTAACCAAAGCACTTATAATCGCTTTGTCTCTAGCAGCCGAATTTATTCTTTGAGTCTGTTTGAAATTTTAAAGTTGCCCTCCCTAGCGGCACTCCTAACACGCCTTTCCCCGACCCCAAACATTTTTGGGCAAAGTATGTCTCGTGATACATCCCTGAAAACGTCTCTTCAAGACAATGAATTTGATTTAAATAGTTTTGTCCTACAATGATTATTAAAGGGGATACATAAGTATAAAGTCCACAATTCAAAGTCTAAAATCATGTATCTCCTTTAATAATCATCTTAGTGTGAAACTATTTATATCAAATTCATTGTTTTGAAGAGACATTTCCAGGGACGCATCACAATACATACCTTCTTATTTGAAATTTTAAAGTTGCTTTCCCTAACTTCCCCCCTACCCCCCCTCCCGGGCCCAAACATTTTTCACCAAAAGAGGTCCTTCTCGAATTCATTGAACACGTGTTTCGCCATTTTTCACAATTCTGACTAATTTTTGAGTTAGGAGGGGGATGTATGACTTTTGGAACACCCTGTATATATACAGCCGATGCTCGTTATAACATCTACACATTATAAAAACCATTCCATTATAACGACCAGTGATAAAATCCCCAAGCATTTCCCTATGCATTCTATATTATTTTACTTCCGGTATAATGATCGTTCAATATCGTCTAGTTTTAATACAAAGTCTGAAAGCAATTTCCGGTTACATTGTTCAGGTAAACAAACGACAATTAATCGCAGAAAAATTGTCCTCGTAATTGATAACTGTACGGCACAGCCAGAAATAAAAGATTTGACGTTGATCACAATTAAATATTTTCCATACAACATTACATCTATTCTTTAGCTTTTAGAGAGCTTTAAACATAATTATACAAAATTTCAGGAAAAGAATTGTCTCTGCATTTGATGAAGGTGAAGATTACAAAATGAATATCTTCATTTATTTCGACCTCTGCAAAGCTAAATGGAATAATGGGAAAGAAAAAATCAAGTATTGCATCCATCGTGCTAGTCTTCAAAAGCAATCTGAAATAGAATCTACTGCTGAAATAATTGATCAAGTAATCAAAGAGGAAAATTTCAATGGAGAAGAGGAATTTTTTTTTTCATTGACAATTCATTACATATAATTACACTATGTACTCATCATGATTTTGTGGATTTTTATTAAAAACAAGTAAAGTTATTTTAAGAAATGTAAATGGTATTCCATAATACCCTCCTCTCATCTAAGTGTTCGTCAAAGACATTGCATTATTATTTCAAGAAGGAGCCTTATGTGTCATTCTTCTCAATTATGATAATTTTTAAGTTTGGTAAGAGTTTTTTTTTTTTTTTAATTATATGATCTTCAACTGATAAATCGACTTCAATAAATTAAAAAATTAAAAGATTTCGCTTGTTTTTGTTCTACACATCGCAAGTAAATGGTTCATCTTCACGGATAATTCAAGAAATATATATTTACAAGAACTATTCTACAATAGGATGTTGTAAATAATTTGGAATCTACCTTTTGTCATTTATTTTATCAGCTCTAATACAACCACCTAGCATGCAGCATGTGTGAAACCCCTTATAAAATTTCAACTCTGAAAAACTCCTAAAAATCTAGTTCGTTCTTTTCCCGACAATTTGCGTAATTTCTACTCTATTCAAATGAGTTTTTGACAAAAAAAAAAAAAAAAAAAAAGTTCAATATACCTAGCTTTCAACCTATGTAATAATTTTTTTTCTATCTTTCGGGCATGCGCAGTAGAATAATATTTACTAAAATTACTCATATCTCAACGCCTATTACACATGTGGATTTTATATTTCAGAATAGTATTTATCTAATGTTTTGACATTTTTTTAGCAAGTTTTGTGAAATTTTATGGAAATCCGTTCTAGTTATAAGTAAAAAATTTGTCAAAAAAATTAATAATCAATAATAATAATAATATTAAAACTCAAATAAACTACTACGCCAGAAACGCCAAAAGAAAAATTTTTGAGATGCATACAGCTGTTTCGGTAGCCTTAAGCGTACCGTCTTCAGTGCATTCTTTTTGCACTGAAGACGGTACGCTTAAGGCTACCGAAACAGCTGTATACATCGCAAAAATTTTTCTTTTGGCGTTTCTGACGTAGTAGTTTATTTGAGTTTTAATATTCCAACGCCAAGTCTCCTGTTAATAATAATAATATTAAAAAAAAAAAAAAAAAAAAAAGAAGAAGTCTGCCTAAATAATTGCACAATTCTCGCACCAAAACATACAAGTATTGTACATAGTATGTGCATTAACGTATTAAAGTTACGAGTCATTTGTAGTTTTTGTGATACAGGGTGATTCAATGTATTTTTGTTGTTTTTCAATTTCTGGCTGGTCTCTCAATTACACTCTGAATTGAATCGATAGTGGAAACGATGAATTTTTAAATGTCCTTTGTATGTGTGAAGTTGCAGGCTATTTCATCTAATATTTTTTAGATAATCGAAAAAATGTGGGAAAAAAATCTAATGATTTGATAACCCACTGTAAATATAGCATTTTTCGTAGTATTTTTTTTTTTCTCTTTTATTACATAAGTTTCTTTTTAAATACGTGGAATTTATAGAAGATTCTAAACTTTTATGCATAAAAACACTTGAAATTATGCTACTTGATTATATGTAAATCGTAAACCAATCACGATTCATCAGAAACAAAATATGTCACAAAAAACGAAAAAAAAAAAAAAAAAAAAGGATTAATTAAAATATATAATAAAATACTTGTTACTTTTTCAGTACAATCCTGCTTAATATATATGTAATACATTTAATTATTTCAATCACATACTAAACATGCAATTTGTATATATTTTTAATACAAAATAAATTTGGTAAGTGTTAAAAAATAAGTACATTTCCATTTTATTTTCAATATTTTTATCTTTTGTGTTAAATTAAATCTCATTTTTATTTCCATTCACTAAAAATGATGTAAATGCAATCCTAAAAATTCTTGCTTTTACTTCCAGAATTATTTTAAGCAGATTCTAAATATTGAATTACTTTTTTCCCATATGACATAAGATAAATTTAAACGTTGTTTAAAAAACGTACATATTTGTATTATTGTTTGTATATTTTCATTTTGGATTCCTGTTATATTTTATTAAAAATACTTTAAATTATCTCTCTCTAAAAAACTAATGTGAATGGAATCCTAAAACTATATGCGCTTACCGTATCCATTAAATAGAAAATGTTCAGCTTTCTGTTTCTCAAGTAATAAAGTGCATGAAGAACATAATGGAAGGAAAATAAAATATAATTTGAAGGCGAAAAAGAAGGAATAAAATGAGATTTAATATAAAATTTCAAGATTTTTTATTTATTTGTTGTGAAGAAAATTTCAAGTGCGCAAATGCATTTGCCAGTTTCATTGTATTATTAAAAAGTTTTTCGAGAATTTTCTTTATAACCATTTTGTAGTTTGCTTTATAAAACCACAAATGAAATAATGAACATAAATTAATTTCGGCTTTTTGTGCAGATTTGCATCATACCAAAAGAAATGTTTTATTTGGAAAATGAAATTTATTTTGTTAATAGACTATTGCAGGTTTGTTTTGTTTTATTAACAATAACCTTTTACATTTAACTAAACGAAATTGGCTTGATCTACCAGAAGAATATAGTTTAAAAAGAACTCATTGTCACAGGATAGTCCGGTACGTTACATTATAGATCTTTCTGTAAACAGTCAATGGACAAGCTAAATTTGTTAAGGCAATGCATTTTTTAGTGAGGCTGCATCATCATTAACAACACTCGGGACAACGATAACAAAAAAGGTTTATTCAACAAAAATTTTGTTGTTTCAAAAAGTACTTTTTACCCTGTTTATTCAAATCACAGCCCTACTAGATCACTCCTCGGCGCCGACGCGCCAACGTCGTGAAAGCAGCCGTAGCAATCGACGATTTTTCTGGAATCAAATGCATTGAAAGTTAGGGTCGGCGCGCAGCGCCGCCACAGGAACTGTAGAACTAACTTAGTTTTGTATATGATGTTACATTAGTTTTTTTTTTTTTTTTTCTGTTTGCAGAGCTTTTACATCGATTTAATTAAATTTAAAATGCAATCTTGAGATACGCAAAAATATATAAATCATAAAAATAATTCTGGCAATAATTTTAAACTAATTCATTGAAAAACAATAACTGATGTTAATCGTTTTCTCTTAAATAAAAGATACTCTTATTCCAATTTCTATTTTGCATGAAAGAAAATAAATAAGAATTAGAAAGAAAAAAAATAAATAAATTTTAGCAAAAGTGGGTGTCATTAAAATATATCGGAAAATTCGGCTGTACTTTTACTACTTTTGCAAAAATTATTTTAAATTATGTCTTTTTTTAAATTATATTATATGCATATATTATTATTTTGTTGAATCATGGATGACTGTTTCATGTTTCTTGACATTTTTCACGCTTGCTAAAGCCTGAAAAGTAGATGTCGCTCGTTGCCAACCCTAAACATCGATTCCGCGGCATCTTTTGATTTTTGCAGCTTTGTTACGGCCGCTTTCACTTTGGCGCGTTGGCGTAGAGTGATCTAGTAGGGCCGTGATTGAAATAAACCACTAATAATAATCTTTTATTCTTTATGAAATAAATATAAACTGTTTTCGTTTTAAAATTGCAATTGATTTAAATATACTGGGAATTAAACAAAATTATTATTTTTTTCTTTTGATGGTCAGGTATGAAATATTGAGTCAGTTATAAACACGTGCATGCACTTTCCGTAGTTTCATAAAAATTAAAGGTAAATGCAAAAGGGTGTTATTTGCATCTGTAAAGATAATTTGTACATGGATTTTAATTCGAAATAAAATATAGTTCCAGGATGTATCAATAGATAAAATTATTGTACTTGCTAATAAAAAATAACAAAAATCTTAAAAGAAATATTATCAATGGTTTTAGAAACTTTCATGATAACTGGTATTTCAAATGACATCGTAATAGGAAATAAAAAACACTTATTAATCAAGTGAATAAAACGTTAATACTGAACTATCTAAATAAGAACACATGGGAGAAATTTCGAATGCTCGATAGCATTTGCAATTTTTAACAATTATAGATTATTGTTAATTGCTCGAAACTGAGATATCTCCAAGTTAAAAACGAGTCCTCTGGTTCATTGTTTTCATATTTCAAAGTTATCGTGATGGTAAATTTTCAAGTGATAACTTCATTTCAAGTAGCAGCAACTTGAAAACAAAATGGAAGAGGAAATTAGCCAACGAACTCATCCAAAATATTTGTATAATAAGTTCACTGTCTAATTTTGGTTCGAATTTATTCTTTATTTAAATAGATATCATGATGACATATTTTCAAGTAGTAGCCTGATTTCATGTGACCCACCTTAATTTAAGGTATACGTCATTGTGCTTCAAAATGGTATAAATAAACTTGGTTGATAAATAAACTTGGTTGAGACCCTTATATGCTCTAAGCATACATCAAAATTCAAGCAAATTCGGTTTTAAATACACGTTTTAAATGTGGATTTGAAATTTTAAAGTGGCTGTCATTTGAAAACAAAATGGCGAAGGAGCTTGGTTAACGTACTTATCCAAGATATTTGTAAGATAAGTTTGTTGGTTCGATTTCAATTAATATTTTGGCATTTATTGTGTTAACAAATTTTCTGTTATATATATAAGGTACAATATATATATATATATATATATATATACAGAGAGAGAGATAAATTATGTCATTACAATAGGTCGATTTCTAAAATAAATCAATCTAAAAATTAACAAGTATTGTTCAATGATCAAGAGGCTAAGAAATTTCAATCAAAAGTTTTGTAAGTCTCGTAAAAAAAAAAAAAAAAAAAGTAGAGGGAAAGTATAGTTTTAGAATATTTAATATTAAGTTAAATGTGCTCAACAATAAGATTTATTCTTCCTTTTTCTTTATGCAATTCTATGGAGATCTTTTCTTCATATTTTAATGATATCTCATTGAAAAGTGTAGTTTTTCGTATTCTGTTTTTTGAATTACACTGTTTGATAATATCGCCTTTTATAACATCAGTGATTAATATATATATATATATATATATTTCATTACATTAAGTAAACTCAGGGTTCTAAATTTTGATTTCGAAAACAAATCTTTATTTATTTTATTAATATTTACTAAGATAAAAGACGACATGTTTAAAGAGCAGTGTGTAAAGAAACAGAATTCGAAGAAACTTCATTTTTAAATGAGCTAGCCTATCATATGAAGCAACAAAATTGCAATAGAAATACGTGGGAAGGGAAAAAAGTTAATCTGACTGATGGACAGCCTAAACACTCCCTTTTGCATAAATATTATTCAGTCAGGAAATGAAGTTTTTGGTAACTTAGGATATTCTAGTCATAAACTAAATTTAGGTAGCAGTGTGGACCATATTATCCTACACATATAGCTCATGTACGTACTTTATTCTGCATGTAGATTGATGAGTATTAAATTTCACATAGAAAAGGCACTTTTTCGTTCTGAAATGTAAATGATTCGCAGCAAATTTTCAGAATATTTGTATCATTCATAAATTTTATAAAATTACGTAGCTGTAGCTACTGTAAAAATTGCAGTGTATATAGATACGATTTCAGCACAATATATGGATAAATTTCTAACACTAATATTGCTAATTTCTATAAAAGTATATCAATTAGCTTAAATATGCCAATATCTTTAGAATTTACCATTATTATTTTCTATATTCAATATGCCTCAATCGTTTCAGCTTGCTACTAGTCTCTAATTGTTACTCATTATAAAAGAACTTTTAACATAAACGTTTGCAATTATAGGACTTAGAATTTTTTTTTTTTTTTTTTTTTTTCACATTTTGCACGAAACACTGGTTAAGATAATTAAGTCGATTTCTGTTGGTGTCCATCATTTTGCAATTTACATTTTAAATAAAATTTAGCCTTTAAGAATTTATTTCGTCATGATCATTAAATCATTTTTCGGAATCTTTATTGATTGTAATGCCATTTACTGTTTGGACTACCTTTAAATTATTGGGGAGAAAAGACAAAATTGTGTTCATATACAGTTCTTCATAAATAAATTTATGTAATGGCGGATTGAATGTTAAGTTTTCTTTCTATCTTTATTTTTTTTAAATCCATTTCGTATGTGCAGTCATTTTTCATTTCACCAACATAATCTCTACGACGACATATTACAAAAGTCTTTCTATATGTGCAGTTTATCCAGAAGAAAATTAAAATGCTTACGAAAATTTGTAAACCATCTCAGTACAAAGTCATGACATGCAGTTTTGTTTCCACATTGTAAATGTATACACTGAAGACATTTTTATTTATTTAGTGTTTGTAGGAATGATATAAAATGCATGATTGCACATGTCCAAAAAAATACGGAGCCAAAATCGTATCCGTAGAACCTATCCAGTAACACAGTTGTATAAGAAATTTTACATTGTGATTGTTAAATTTAGTAATATGGATCGTATCATTCAAGAAGAAATTCATTGTTACTATAGGTGTAAAAGCTGTCAAATAAATATGTTTTGGTAGACTTAGTAGGGCTCCTATGGTAGCCTTGGCTGCTATTGCAGTAGCCAACTTGAATAGATAGCATTTAACTTCATTTAACAGTTAAATTCATCTTAGATCATTCTTTCTAGACTTAGCTTCCCATTTAAAATCATAGAAAAACATAGTACGATAATATTTTCACGTGAACGCCTTCTTTCTTCTTTTCAAAATGTATTCCACGACTGCTAAATTACAATTGTTCCACAAATTACACTGCGCTGGAAAAAAAATCGAGTTCTGATACCATTTTTGATGATTCTTATGTAAAATGACCTCATGAATCCGAATATGAGTACTATTTTGCCCAGTCACCCGCCGTTTTCTGGGGACACCACCCCCTCCCCCGATATTTATCACTGTTCGATACTTTTATGGCCATGAATTTGATTTGGAGAATGAAAAAGAATTAACTTAACACTTAAAAACAAAAGTATATAATGTTTAATAAATAACATTAATAATAGATTAAAAAAATATAAGAAATGTAATACATAATTTCAGTGGCAAATTCCCCTAAATTTTCCCCTTGCCGCAAATGTTGATGTTTTAGATTTTTCCAACTCTATAGCCCCTCAGAAGACATTAAACGGTTAAAATAATCCCTCCTCCCTTAAAAATAAAATGTATAGCCATAAAATTCCCGAAAAGTGATAAAAATAGTGGGCCGTCCCCCCCTCCAAAAAAAAAAAAAAAAAAAAAAAGGTGGGTGGTAGGGCAAAATGGGCGTCCTATTCGGATTCAGGAGGTCATTTTACATAAGATTTTGCAAAAATGGTGCATACAAAAGTCAGATCCAAAATTTTCATATCTAACCATTCATTATTTTATGGAAAGTATGATTTGCATCTGTCATAAAAAAATTCTCTTTGATCTTCTTATAGAAACGGTTTGATTGTATTTATATATTTCTACGTGATATAAACAAAACTTGTTTAATTTAAAAAAAATGTCTGTGTATTTATGTATCAGTATATGAGCTGCACAAGTTTTTCTAATGTTGTACTCCAAAAGCTAATGCAGATATTTTTTTTTAATTAATTACGCACAATTATGATAAAATTTTAATAATAATTATCGATTATTATATTTTGTAATTTATCATCTGACGAGGCATGCCTCATTTTCCCCGAAAGTTTTATTTTTGTATTTACTAGAAATTATTATACGAAACGTAATTTCTATGTATTTCATTGATCATAAAATACATTTATTCAATCGTACTCAACAACTTCCAATAAGGAGCGTTTTCCTGCCACTTTTTCTACGTTATATTTAATAGTAATATACAAACCACTGTATGCAGTGGCTCAATTTTATTATAAAAATGAATGTAAACAAAACGTTGCTGATTACTTTAAGGTCTAGATCTAAAAGCAAGGAGTGCTTTTATAGTTGGATTTTTGTGAAAATTATCATATTCTAGATATCTAAAAATTATATTTTCTGGGCCTAAACGTGGACCAAATATATGCGAAGTGGGTTGAATTTGATGTAGCATTATTTTGAAAGTTGTTGTGTAAATAAGACAATTAAAATGTTTTCAGTTTTTGGAATGTAAAACTCTTCAATTTTTACTTTCTTCTATCTTCAATAGAAGAAAGTATTGGATTAGTAAAAATTTTCGATTTCGGGTTTTTGATGGATTTACACGTTTTGAGAGCTGTAGAACACGATTTTACCATTTTTAGAAAATGTCTGTCTGTCTGTCTGTGTGTGTGTGTGACAAAATTTTGTGGCAACTCTATCTCTGGAACTACTGCACAGAATTTCATACAAATTGGTATGTAGCTGCACCTTGACATAAATTAGTGCCTATCAACTTTTGGTAAAAATCGTCTTACAGGTTGCGTTGCTATCGCCCTTTTTCTAAATTTTTAACAGGGTGATATATGGCAAAAATTTTCAAGATGGGTATCTTTCGAAAGGTCTCGTCAGTACCCTTAAAACGAATGGTTGAACTATAAATCTGTGATAATTTAAAACAAAGTTATCGATTTTTTTTTTTACTTTTTACAAGAAAAAAACCTTTTTTTTTTTTTTTTTTTTTTTTTTTTCTCTATCCTTAATTTTATCAAACTCCCACGGTTTCCGTGTTCTGACAAACTTAAACTAATTTTTGCTTTTTTCCCCTGATTTTGTCAAAGTCCTACGGTTTTCGTGTCTTGAGAAACTTTAACATATTTTTGCATTTTCCCCCTAATTTTGTCAAAGTCCCACGGTTTCCGTGTTTTGACAAACTTTAACAAATTTTCACATTGTACCCAAAATTTTGTCAAAGTCCCACTTTTTTTTTTTTTTTTTTTTTTTTTTTTTTCTCTCCCTTTAATTCTATCAAACTCCCACGGTTTCCGTGTTCTGACAAACTTAAACAAATTTTTGCATTTTCCCCCCAATTTTGTCAAAGTCAGACGGTTTCCGTGTTTTGACAAACTTAAAATAATTTTCACATTTTACCCAAAATTTTGTCAAAGTCCCACTTTTTTTTTTTTAAATTATTGTTACTGAGTGAATTTGTATAGGAAAATATAGAAGAAAGTCTCGTGGTGGCCACAACATACTAGTTCTTATGGGAATTCATCCTTTGCAATAAATTTAGTCAATTGATATTCACTTAAAACCAATTTTATACTGAAGTACACAGATTTATGAAAAAGATTTTTTTTTTTTTTTTTTTTTTTTTTTTAATAACAGAAGTATATATTCTTACCTCGAGGCATTTCTTGATAACTTTTTACTTTCTCCATTCGTTTCATAAAAAACCCCCATAATATTTTAAAAAAGTTGTATGCATTTAAATACATAATTTTCGTTATTTTTCCATTTCATATAATTTATTCCTTTTACATTAGATGTATTCCTAATCACATTACTTTTTCTAGAAACTTAATTAGTATGTTTTTTTTATGATCTACTAAAATAATTTGTTCTCTCATTAAGTAGTCTAAGTACATTTTAATTTTCGTTCACATTTTTTTTTCTTTATGTTAGAAGAGATTCTTTTTATCCTCTAAATAACTTGTTTTCGAAAGCAAAATAATTTATTCGTGTTACTAACTGTAATTATTTTAATAAAATGCCTCATTGCGTGTTTCTTAATTCGCGATAAAATATTCATTAACCCATTACTTTACCTTTTTACTATCACAAAAGAAAAAAAATATGGTTTCTGCTTAAGACGTTTTAAGAATTTCGCAAATATTTACCGTAATTGGCAGACTTTGTTGTTTTTTCCTTGCATAGTTTTGGAAGGACTTGACTGTTTATTTATTAAAGAGCTTAGATTTACACCGTTTTTCTAAAATAATACATTAATTGTTTTCTTATTTTGTTCTACATACAAGAAAAATACAATGATTTATAAAAATTTTCGACTTCTTATTTTCCATGAATTTACATGTTTTAAAATTTCCTGAACATGTTTTGAAGATCTTTAGAAATTGTTTGTCTGTGTGAATATTGCCAAACATTTATTACCACTGTATCTTACGCACCAACGGTTGTTGTTGTTGTACGGTTTTTTAAGGTCGATTACGCTAGGGTCCTAGCCCTATAAATGGAATGCCCTCCGTGGGGGGTCTTTTTAAGTAATCCTGGCCCGTATTTGCGCAAGTTTTCACGAAACCACGAAACACTCCGAACGGCTAAGCGAATGAGCGCGACCTGGGATCGATCCCGGCACTTTCAACCTTCCAGCGTTGAGCGCGGAACGACGCACCGACGGAGGGAATTCAATATAAATATTTATTTGGATGGTTCTTGTTAGTATTCATTAGTTCTTTGGACATTTCGCAATAGATGTATCGTCGCCAAGCTACAATTTCAATTACTATTCGATGGAAAGCTATATGTCAACTTCTAATGTGTATAAGCGCACAAAACTGAATGTGTATGAGCGCCATAATAATAATAAAAAAACTATTATTGTTTTATTTTTGGTGCACATCAGCTGAGAGGTTACGTTGCTATGAAAAAAAGTATTGTTGTGTACAGGAAAGTAATATCTCACCTTCTCTGATATAAAATTTCACTAAAGCTGGTATGTGAAATATATATTAAGAAAAAATATATTGATTAAATTTGAGTGTATTTTGGACAAGAGGTGGCACTGATATGCACAAATTCAATCGAGATTATGTAAAGATAATATCTCAGCCTTTACGTTAGATAAATGAACCAAACTTAATACGTAAGATAGATATTATGGAAAATTATGATGATTCAACTTGGTTGCACACTGAACGATAAGTGACGTTGCTGTTATTTGTTTTATATATCTCAGAAGGATATATCTCAGTAGCTATTGGTTTTAAATGCATCAAACTATCTTTGTAAAATCTTTTGTGTAATAAGCTATGTTGATTTGTAACATAGTTATTTGTAATATAGTTGATTCTTAACATGATGTTTGTGCATGTTAGCTGATAGGTGGCACTGTTATATAGAATGATATAAAAGAATGCTTTGTGATGGCTGCATAATATTGGTTTATTCTGACATTGAGTCAGTACATATTTTACTTATTTCTTCAATTCCAAATATTAACGTAATCTGTTATAAATATTTGTAGCAAAGGTTATGAAAATATATATATTTTACACGTTTGTTATTATTATAAGAAATATATTTAAAAGTAAATTCAACACACCCAATATAAACATTGTAATTATTTAGTAAAGTATGATAGTTGATTCTTTTAATGCCAATAATGTTAATTTTTATTGATATTCAGCTTTCAATAAGAGTAGTTAGTAAGGACGCATGGCCTCACCTATTCCTTTCCAGGCGCAGTGTTCGAAATTACGCTGACGTTGTCGATGGTATATTAGATTAAAAGAGTTAAGGTTACCAGTCGAATCTAGTTTTAGTTGGCAATGGTCTCAAAGAAAAAGTAAAATTGCTCTTGGAAGAGTTGGGTTAGTGTAAGAGAAAGTTGGCAGCTAATTTACGAGGGAAAGTAAGTCACAAAAGTAAGTCACAAAAGATAATAAAAAAGTAATTTACCATGATAATTACTAGAAAACAATTTTTATTTTCCAAATAATCTCCAGCAACGTTGATGCACTTATCCCATCGTTTTGTCAGAGCCCCAATTCCAACTGCATAAAAAATTCTTTGTGTTGATATCTCATCCACAATAGGACTTCATGTTGAACGTCGTAGTCATCTGGAAATTGTTTGCCTCCAAGATGTTGTTTCAGTGGACCAAACAGATGAAAATCGCTTGGGGCTATGTCTGAGCTGTAAGGTGAATGCTGCAGCACTTCCCATTTCTTTTTTTTTTTTTTTTTTTATTCAAGTTCTTTCGCCCACAAAAAGTGGACCACGGAACGCTGCTCTTCTATCGTACAATCATTCAGCTCCATCGCCAATTTTTGAAACTACATTACACATGCGTGTGAATGCTATCTACTCATTATGAAATGAATATCATAAAGATGTATGGTGCTGCCATCTATCACCATTCTTTGGAGATATCTGTTACTATTTTAAATTATGCCATATGCATTTGTGACTTACTTAATGACTTACCCTCGTAGCTTAGCTTGGCGTTTGGTTCTAGTGGAAATTTGAGAAATATGAATGTTGAAAACTTTTTGTTGTTTAGACCCTAACAGCACAAAATGTACCAGAAACGTAACAAACATGTAACATTGAAACATTATAAACATTTCCGAAACGTTTAAAAACGTTCAGCTTGCTTTCCGATTAGTTTCAAAAACGTAGAAATGTCCGCGATCATAACAAAAAAATCAGATACCTAACAGAAACGTTACAATCACTTAACAGATAGAAAATCAAAAAGGGCGAATGTTTCAGAAAGATAACAAAGAGCATACCAAAACGTGTTACGTTTTTGAAAGATTGTAAGCTTTTTGCAACATAACTGAAACATTCTGTGCTGTATGGGGATAGATGTCGGATATTTCTAGGTTATGTGTTTTAAGATAAGAGAAGTGAAGCATTTCTCCAGTAAAAACTTTAAAAGAAACTTCCGAAAATATGGAAGTGTGCTTTTTGAAAAGTGTTTTATATTGTGGGCTGAAAATACGCTTTCTAAAGTCTTTGGAGAGTAGCCAAATCTTAAAATGAAAATAATCTCACGTCTTGCTGAAAAATAGAAGTTATTAGTTAACTATAATTTTGGTGAAGGGATAATTTCTTAGATTCTTTAAGTTGAAAATCTGTTATAACTAATCGAAAATTAAATATTAGTGTGGAAGTCACCCTTTTCCCTTTATTTGAAGTTTAAATAAATAAGATTGGTTTTAATTATGAAAAAGTAATAAATAACTCTCAGCATATCAAACTTATAAACTTTAATAAATTTTAAATCCAACGTTTCGGCTAAATTCCTTCATTAGCCTTCCTCAGGGAAAAATGATGTTAAAAAACACATAAACATAGAAAATTTAAGTACATGATACCACAATTACAACTTCAAAACATTTAACAGATGATTACACAAATTGTAAAAATATACTATATACATTTTTAAAAATATGCTAAAATACTCAAAGGAACAAGAAACATGATCACCACAAGACAAGGATAAAGAGCTACTAAAGCAAAGGTTAAAAATATCAGAATTGCGGGGTTGCCAGTACTAACTTAAAGCAGGGTAACCATAAATTAATTTAAGCCCAAGAAATGAAGCCAAATTGAGGGGGGGTTTACGGATAAGGAATCGTTACAAATTTCAGATTTTCTTTTAATAATTTCGAATGATTCATAAAGAAGTGCTTGGTTTCTATTGTCAGTATTGTAAATTATTTTGGCATTTTCAAAATCGGGGTCAATGGGATTAGTATTATAATTTCTAGAAAAAGCTGTGTTGGGTCTATTATATTTTAAATCTGCAATATGCTCCTTCATTCTATCACAAAAAGGTCTATGGGTCATACCTATATTTGTGATAGAATGAAGGAGCATATTGCAGATTTAAAATATAATAGACCCAACACAGCTTTTTCTAGAAATTATAATACTAATCCCATTGACCCCGATTTTGAAAATGCCAAAATAATTTACAATACTGACAATAGAAACCAAGCACTTCTTTATGAATCATTCGAAATTATTAAAAGAAAATCTGAAATTTGTAACGATTCCTTATCCGTAAACCCCCCCTCAATTTGGCTTCATTTCTTGGGCTTAATTTAATTTATGGTTACCCTGCTTTAAGTTAGTACTGGCAACCCCGCAATTCTGATATTTTTAACCTTTGCTTTAGTAGCTCTTTATCCTTGTCTTGTGGTGATCATGTTTCTTGTTCCTTTGAGTATTTTAGCATATTTTTAAAAATGTATATAGTATATTTTTACAATTTGTGTAATCATCTGTTAAATGTTTTGAAGTTGTAATTGTGGTATCATGTACTTAAATTTTCTATGTTTATGTGTTTTTTAACATCATTTTTCCCTGAGGAAGGCTAATGAAGGAATTTAGCCGAAACGTTGGATTTAAAATTTATTAAAGTTTATAAGTTTGATATGCTGAGAGTTATTTATTACTTTTTCATAATTATAAAAGCAGCATATATAAAAAAGTGGAATAAATATATCTGTAAGATTGGTTTTATTAAAATTATTCAAAAGTAAAATTAATTTTATAAAATTGATTTTAATTAAAATTTTGAAATTTTGCCCTATACTGCCGCTTATTGAGCAAATAATCCGTATGTTAAGAAGAACAGCAAAACATCAGTTTGGTAAAATTTTGTTCACTGGCTCGTGTGATATAGCGGTCAAAAAATTTTTGATACACACACAGACAGATCGAATTTTTTTTTTAAAATGATCAGATCGGATCAGGATATCTCAAAACGTATAAATACATGAAAACAGGATGTAAATAGTTTTTAAGAAAACAATTTTTTCCTTTTATATATAAAGAAAAAAGAAAAAATGCACGTTATAAAGATATTTTATTATATACTTACTCAAACACACAGAGTCTACATATATTTTCTTTAACTAAATACTGAAAATTATTATTGAAATAAATATATATTTTTATAAATTGAATTTACTTTTATATTTATTGAATATTACTTGATTTTTATTCATTTTAATATACTTTGTGAAACATCAATTATTTCGAGCATGTCTAAACATTGATCTCAATATTCAAGCATTAAAAGAGGCAAAATTGTAACTTTTAAAACTGAATTTCTTGCTTTACCAAACTTTTATTAAAAGTAACTAGTTTTTAAAGTTTTCACGTGATTTTACAATATTATAGTTTGACAGTATATTATACCATTATATTCTACATAATTACTTTCTGGATTGATAAACATAATAATACTTTTTTTTTTTTTTAATATATTTATTTTGAAATTTGCTGAAATTTCATTTATTTTCTTCATATTCAGACATATAATAATAATAATAATAATAACATATCAATAGATCCAGAAAGTAACACCCGTATTTGTGTAAAATATATTGATAAACGATAATAATATAAAATTTAGGAAGGAAATAGTTAGCATAAAACATTTTTATTAAGAAAAAATAATGAATTTTTGCATCTTACTTTTGTTTATTTAAATGATTTTAGAGAAATTTTATTAGAAGTAATTTTCATATATTTCAATTCATATATATTTAAACTCTCATAACTCCAAGACAACAAAAAAAAAAAAAATCATCGTGCAACATTCCTTAAAAAAAAAAAAAAAAAAAAGTATTATTATAAGTATATCTTGAATCACAGTGATTTACATCACTCATTAAATAACGGACAATTACCTCTGGCCTAAGATTGTTTTCTTAGTTTACTGAGTTTTATATTTTTTCCCTTTCAATCTGAAAAGACATAAAAATGATTTAAAGAAAACTCATTTGTTCTGGTTTCAAATTACTCGCGTGATTGGATGTAATTTAGAAAACATTGTGTCTGTCTTTTTTTATATGGCTGTTAAATTCGTAATCACATTGTCATTTTTTGTTTCTTTTTTATTCTCAATCAGTATAAGAGGAATAATAACATTTCAGCAAGGATTGCTCATAAACTTAAAATATTTTTATTTAAGCTGATGCCGAGCAAAATACTTATATGTGCAAATCATAAGTGTATAAAGAATGTTAGAAAACTTTCTGGATCTATTGATAAATTATTATTATTATTTTATGTTTTTAAGTCTACCCGACTTGTAATAATCGCTCATAAAAAATTGTTCTTCATGTGGAATTTTTTACTCAAGAACCTAAACTTGGATGTGTTTCTATATGTTAGTTGTAACATCCAAGATTAAACAGTAATTTCTTAAATGATGCTAGCTCGTTTTTCAAGTTTTTAATATAAACACGAAAATTTTGGGAGCAGATAGACCGACGAGGTCAACCTTCGTTCAAACCCGACATCTTCCGTCTACCAAGTACCATCTTCCGTCTACCGAGAGCAGACATTCTCAGTAACTTGAAGCTTTATATAAAAAAAGGAATCGACAGGTAACTCAGTTACCATAATACTGGCATGCTATGCCTTAGACAAAGGTGAAAATCCTAGTTTGGTCTTTTTGTTTTGGCTAAAGTCATTCTTAAATTATGTGTAATGCATATAAATATATTTTGTGAATAATATTATTCTTGCACTTTTTAAAAAATATTATGTTTCCTCTAATCCTTTACCTATAATAATATATTTTACTAAAAATATTTTTTTTATTTATAAATTGTTAATGCACATAGTTATAAAAAAAAAATTATTAGTCAATACTTTTATCCTTCCATCATTTATGTATTTAAAAGAGATACTTGTACAGTTTGGCACCTCAATTCTATATTAAACTAATTCTTTCACTTGCGGATTTCTTGAAACAATTGTTACTTTGACAAAATTTGCAGTAAAAGGTTCTATGTAAAGATAAAATATATGTACCCCACATAATAATAATAATATATATATATATATATATATAAACTACTAGCAGGCTACGCCCGCTTCGCTGGTCACTATTTTTAAATGAATCACAATAATTAATGAATTCTCAAAATTGCATTAATTTTTATCATGTGATAAAAAAAGAAAAAAAAATCTGATCAGGAAAAATGTCGCACCGGGTCCCCACTGCCTTCGGCAGCGTAGACCCGTGCACTGCGCGCAAGTATTCCTTCACCATCCTTATGACTTCTCAAAATTCCATGTTATTACTCATAAACTTTCATTCTCAAGAAAAGGAATTAAAAAATATATCATTTAGCATCGGGTAAAAACTCACACCGGGACGCCACTGCCTTCGGCAGCGCAGACCCATGCGCGCTGCGCGCGCACGTTTGAGGATATACGTGCGCTGTACACGCATATTCCTTCTCAACTCAAACTTTTATTAAGAAAATTAAATTAAAAAAAAATCTTTTATCATCGGGTAAAAACTCGCACCGGGTCCCAAACCCATGCGCGCTGCGCGCCTATTCCTTCCCCACCGTTCCAGCCCCTCCTAATTAACTTGCATATACCAATTTTGAACGGTCTTACTCAATTAGCTGAGATGCAAAAGAAAACCTGATCAGGACACTTTAAATTGTAAATCAGGTGAAATCTCGAATTCCACTTTCGATAATGTAAAAGAACTTTAAAATATCTTTCGAACGATGTATTAAAAATAATTTAATCATAATTAGAATATGAAATATTGAAATTAAAAATATTACAGCGCCATCTGGCGGTAGAAATTTCTGTAATCTATTGTTCCATTCCAGATCAACAAAGCTTTCAAATGATGTATTACTCATGAAATTATTTTAATTAGTAGATGAGATACAAAAGAAAACCTAATCAGGACACCTCAAAACGTGTAAATCGGGTGAAATCTCGAATTCCATTTTCGATAATGCAAAAGTACTTTAAAATGTGTATCAACTAAAATAAGCTTTCAAATGATGTATTACTTATGAATTTTTTTAATTAATAATTGAGATACAAAAAAAAAACTGATTCAGGGCACCTCAAAACGTGTAAATCTGGTGAAAACTTTCAATAATTTAAAAGAACTTTAAAATATCTTTCGAATTCTGTATTAAAAATAATTTAATCATAATTAGAAATTGAAATATTGAAATTTTAAAATATTACAGCGCCATCTGGCGGTACAAATTTCTGTATTCCACTGTTCGAAAAGCTTTCTAATGATGTATTACTTACGAAATTATTTTAATTAGTAGCTGAGATACAAAAGAAAACTAATTCAGGAGACCTCAAAACGTGTAAATCTGGTGAAAACTGTCGATAATATAAAAGAACTTTAAAATATCTTTCGAATGATGCATTAAAAATAATTTAATCATAATTAGAAATTGAAATATTGAAATTTGAATGTATTACAGCGCCATCTGGCGGTAGAAATTTCTGTAATCCACTGTTCGATTCCAAATCAAAAAAAGCTTTCTAATGATCTATTACTTATAAAATTATTTTAATTAGTAGCTGAGATAAAAAAAAAAACCTAATCAGGACACCTTAAAACGTGTAAATCGGGTGAAATCTCGAATTCCATTTTCGATAATGTAAAAGTACTTTAAAATGTGTATCAAGTCAACAAAGCTTTCAAATGATGTATTACTTATGAAATTTTTTTTAATTAATTTCTGAGATATAAAAGAAAACTGATTCAGGACACCTCAAAACGTGTAAATCTGGTGAAAACTTTCGATAATTTAAAAGAACTTTAAAATATCTTTCGAATGATGTATTCAAAATAATTTAATCATAATTAGAAATTGAAATAATGAAATATTGAAATTATAACAAATGATTAGCAATAAATTAAAATTGCGACTATAATTTGAGATTTAAACTATCCTATCTCTCAAGTTGGATCGAACTGCACATGGTGTGCGAATTTTATTATAATCGGTTAAGTGGTTTAGGAGTCCATTGAGGACAAACATTGTGACACGAGATTTATATATATTAAGATATGCAGCATCAAATAACATAAAATTTAATAATATGCTAGTGCGAATTATAATAAAGATTTTTTTTTTAAATATTGATCTTGGTTGATATTATTATGGCATGTCATGGTATAATAAGTTATTTGTTCTGATAAATTTAAAATGAAACCCAAATGCTAGAAGGTCCACAGCCTATCAAATCCAGCGAACTTTGTATTAGAATATCATTATGTCACGTCGTAATAAAATAAATTACTCGTTCTGATAAATTCAAAATAAAATGAAATGCTATAAAACATGGTACAGATGCGAAGCCTATCGTTTAAAAAAAAAAAAAAAATCAGTCAGCATTGCTAGGTCAGGCTATTGCTAGGTCAGCGTAATACAGAACGTAATATTTTCGCGACATAGATGAAATTTTCATTTGTGTTTGAGTCTAATGCACGAGTGTATCATGAATAAAAATATTGATTTTTTGTATTGCAAAACCAACAAGTGTCATGGTACAAACTGTGCAACGCTCCATCATCATATGTGTATTCGAACCCACAGATTTTTGTGAGCGCATTTGAAGACTGAAAGCCACATGAGCTTTTCTTTTGGCGTTTCTGACGTAGTAGTTTTTTCGGGTTATAATATACCATTGTTAGTTTATTCAGAAAGAAAGGCAAATGCTCCTATATATAAGAAGAGAATCGAATTATATGATTAATCATTAGCCAATAGAATAGAGCAGAGTAGGATGGATTAGAAAATAGAAAATTTAGAAACGATAGTTGGGAAAAAAGTAAATATATATATATATATATATATAAGAAAGTGTGGGTTGAATGTAAAATTTCCAAGAATTAGAAGAAGGGGGTTACAGTGAAATAATAATTAACAATTAAATTCTTATAGATGTAAAAAGCTTCAAAGATATGGAGTACAAAAGGAGATTTAGGTCTTCAAATTATTTTACCTGTATCAAATTTAAAATTATGTTTTTTTTTTTCCTCCCAACAATGCTAAGAATTGGCCAATTTGTTGGCTTCTTGTTTCCGGGTGTTACTGATATATTATTTTAAACTGAATTTAAGACTAAATTTAACTTGACCAATATAGAATAAGCCACACTGACAGGCCATACCATAGCTATACCGAGGGTAATGCATATTTATAGGATCTTTTAACTGAGTTTAGTTTGACCAATATAGGATAAACCACAGTAGCAAGAAATTCCACAAGAGTTATGCTTCTCTAAACTCACTTTTCTCAGTTAAAAGATTCTATGTCTAGCGTATCTTTGCACGCTAGTGGAATCCATGCCACTTCGTGTTGCGATAGTTCTGCGAGCTCGATCTTAGTTCGAAAACGATCTTAGTTTGCTAAAATCTGTTTTTTGATACTTTAATTTTATATTAGTCTATATTTTCCTTCAGTACACAGTATACTGGAATTCTCTGTTGTGGCTTTCTTGAAGGCACAAAAAATGCTTTTTTAAGCCTATTTTATATAGTAACCTTATTAAGAGACAATAATAAAAAAATATAAAATATAGCATAAATATATATATATATTAGCATTTTAATCAATATTTTTCGTCTTACTTTCACTATATGAAGTTTATTTAATAGTGTGTTAACACTTTGCGGCTAATTTTTGTAAGAAATAATTTTTTTAGTTTACGTAAAGGCTAATCTAATAAACTATATTAATATACTAAAATTGTTTTAATGAAATTAAATATTATAAAAATGCGGAATTCAATACGCTGAATAAAAAAGTCGCTTTTCTTAATTTTTAAAAATTAGTTTTGTATGTAAAAGAAAATAAATTTAGAAATAAAATTTAGTATTTGATAAGATTTTGTTTAGCTAGTTCACAGCAATTTTTAGATGACAGTGCAGTGGTCAGGTAATAATTTCTTATATCTCAACTTAATTTCTAAATAGAAAAATCTGCTTTTATTCTAAATTTATATAAAAATATGCTATTTTTAAATGTAGCTTATACTCTTCTGGTCACTTTTTTGCTAGTGCTAAGATGAAAAAAAACTTCGATATAGGGAAATTGGACTTAACTGTATTTTAGGCAATTATTTAATATTATTTCTAATCTTAACATCCAAAATCGTTTAATGAGAAATTTTAGAATCATTATGACTTGAATATTTCAATTAATAGTTTTTTTTTTTTTTTTTTTTTTTTTTTAACATATATTTATACATTTTCTTGCTAGAATGTCAGATTTTTGTATAATTTCCCCTTCAAAGTATTATTTTAAATGTAATAAATGTAAGTTAATTAAACATAATGTCTATTTAAATGATCTGAGAACTTAATATCGATCGTATTGTCACGGTTACAAATTTTAATCTATTATAAATGAGCGAACGTGTATTTGTTACTTCATAAATATTTTAGTTCTTTGATCTCTTTGCTTTTACTATGGTTCATAACTCACGAAATGTCGTTGTTAAACGGTTCGGTAAATACACTGAACTACATAATTCGATTGTGTGAGCTACAATCCTTCTATTATGATTAAATTTCATGATATCTAACGACGTTCCGCTTCTCAACTTACAATGACATTAATGGGAACTTGAATGTTATCGAAAATTGTTATATGCTCACTTTAGGGTTTGATAAAACATGTGTCGGAATAATATTTGTTTTCTTAAATGTAATTATAGAAGATATTCACATAGATTAACTTATTGTGTGCATTAAAATTAAATGTAAATTTGAAACTATTTCGCATTACATACTCATAAAAAGTACATTAATGGACACTTTAATAAAATCTGTATATAGAAACAATATGTATTATATGGAATAGTATAATCCATACATAACATTATAATTTATCTATAAAAATACGATTTATATAAAAAAACTTTAAATTAGTATTGCATTGTGTAATTTTTTTAAGGAAATTTAAAATATATAAATAAACCAAATAGATAACTAAATAAAACTTAGTTTAATAAACTAAATCTAAATGTCGCTTTTTAACACGTTCCAAAAATTTTTGGAGCGATGGTGAAACACTTCGGAGAAAACACCAGAAACTGTTTTCTAGACATCATCAATACATCATGGATAAAGTGAAAACTACCTAAGATGTGGAAAAATTCCATCATAGCTCCTATTATTAAACCAGGGAAACCTCCTGAAGAAAATAAAAACTACAGGCCTATTGCCCTTACAAGCATCCTCTGTAAAGTCATGGAACGAATTGTTCATAACAGAGTGATGACAAGTCTCTTAAATGAAAAGAAAATCAATTTTTATCAGACGGGCTATAGGAAACACCACTCAACAAAAGATCAATTTTTCTACCTCTGTCAATCTATCATTGACGTCCTACAAGATAAAGTACACAAAAAGAGTACTGCTGTATTCCTAGATATGACCTCAGCTTTTGACACGGTATGGAGAGAGAAACTCATACAGACCGTTCACGAAATGGGTATATAGGGCAATGCCTTAATTTGGATATCAGATTTTCTCAAGAACAGAAAAATAAAGGCACGATTCAATGGTGTCTACTCGCATGAAAGAAGGACTTGGGGTGGTGTACTACAGGGTTCTGCCCTCAGTCCCCTGCTGTTGCTGATTTACGTCAATGATATTCACCCACATCTTCACAGGGAAACGAAGGTGGTTTGTTACGCAGACGACATTGCTATCTAGCACTCTGATGAAAATCTGAGCCAGTCCGAATTTTCTCTAAACCAATCACTTAAAGGAATCTCAAAGTGGTTAAACTCCTTAAAATTGAAACTAAATCCACAGAAAACGCCGTACAGCATTTTTTCCCCAGACAGAAAACACAGACATCTATTCTCACCAAATTTGGTCCTGAACAATCAACCTCTATCAAAAACAGAAAATCCTATTTACTTAAGGCTTACTTTAGACGCAGAACTGCGCTTCTCTGAACATGTTGAGACATGTGCCAATAAATCTCTTAAAAAGCTGAGAATCTTGAAATGTCTGTGTGGCACAGATTGGGGAACAAGTCCCAAAACTTTGAAAACAACATATACTACGTTAATTCGACCCATTATGGACGTTGAAAAAAATAGGTTGCATACAGGCTAGAGCTTCAAAAATCATCATAGGAGCTATTGCTTCCACCGACAATGTCAAGTCGCAACAAGAACGCGGACTACAATTACTTGAAAGCAGGAGGAAACTCCAAGTTATTAATTTTACCAACGAGATCAGAAGTCGTGATAAAGATCACATTAGCAATCAAGCCTTCCAAATGTGGAGCAAAAGTACCTGGCTCAAACGATCCTCAACATTGCAATTTGATGAAACAATTAGACAACAGATTGGACTTGAGTAAAATAAGTATGTGATCCTACAGGAACCAATGCAAAACTCAACACTTCCCAAAAACACAGAAATTAAAAATTATCTTCTTGAACCCTGCTCTAAAAATGAACCAGCAGTTTATATCAGAGCCAAAGGAATCAAAACCATCGATTCGTATTTAAATGAAGACTGCATATTCGACTTCACTGAGGGATCTTCAGACGAGACTTTGGAAAATGGAGGGGCTGGCGTAAATTTCATCTTTCCACAAAGTAAAAGAATAGAACAATTCAAAGTTGACACAGGTAAAATATCCTCAAACTTCACCTGCGAACTTTTTGCTATCCAAAATGCTTTGAGCGAATATTTTAATCTTCAAGAAACAGAGAAGGCAACGGGACTTGTCATCTTCAGCAACTCCAAAGCTGCCCTTCAGGCAATTCAAAAAGGAGACTCGAGACTTGTGATGAACATGCACAACATACTGCAAAGTATATTCAGCTTAAATAAAAAATGCATCATGCAATGGGTGCCAGAACATGTTGGAATTGATGAAAATGAGACCGCGGATGCCTTAGCGAAAGAAGCAAGAAGGCTCAACAATGGTAAACTTACTTATGTTGTAACACTTAATGATATTAATGCAGTGGCAAAGTCAAGATTAAAAGATAAGGGAGAGAAACATAAACATCAAATCTGTGAACTAGACGCAAGCAGAACCCTGGAGAACACCCTTACCAGACTCAGAACACGCCACCTGAGAAGGGTGAAAATCCAAAAAGATGGGACTACAAAGTACCCGCACTGCAGAAACTGTGGCCCAAACACAGAACTATCACCTGAACATCTCTTCTCCTATCATGCCATCTTGGCCACTTTGCAACTGATTGATGACTGTCCACAAGAAGATCTCTACTCGGACATTTGCCTTGATATAGCTGAAGCCGTGTTTAAACCTTCGGTTCTGTATAGTGTCCTATTGTTTTCTTTCTCCATATCCATAACACGACAACCAACCAACCAACACTTTCCAACAAAGTGGAAAAGCGTTAATGACTTCAGCTTGTCTATCTGTTTGTCCGTGCTTTAACTCCCATAAATATTCATGGAATTTCTTGAAACTCATATATGTTATTCAAGTTCACAATCGGATGTTCCTAATTGAAAATGGAGCAAATACCACTTTTGGTTTGTATAAAAGGTATAACATGTAATTTATACTCCCAAAATTTCAAGATGATTCTTCAAGAATTATCTTAGATATTTCACAAAACGTTTAAATTCGAAAGTGTGCAAATACTTATTTGTAGTAGTGTATATAAATCTGAATGTCATGAATAAGAGATTTTGTGGTAGAAAGTATTTATTACAGTAATATACTTCAAACAATATAATTAAATTATTTCTGAAATTCAAATAATATGTGTTAAAAATGGAATAAGATTTATTAAGTAAAACTTGTGTTTTTATTTTGATTCGGGGACTGAAAATTTTCAAGATATGTTATGGTAATTACGGAATAATTGGAGGTTCATTTCATATACAGCCACGGCGAAACTTGGTTATTTAGAAAATAGGTAGCAAAATTGAAACCTAAGGCAATCGAAGCTCTGTTTTGTAGATTATTTAAATAATAGTCTCATTTAAGGGAAGGATTTCGTCTTGTTTTCTTGGAAAAATCTAATGTTTATACTTATAAAAAAATTACATTAAAACTTCTATCAGATATTAACGCTTCGTTAGTACATATTATTATCTAAAAATACAACTAGATTATGTTTAAAAACTTTTAATAATTAGAGTAAGGACTCTACTGTCTACTTATTTGCACAATTTTATCTTTCTGAATAAGGATTGCAAAAGATTTAACATTTGACAAAGAATAATTTTCGTATGTTTTCTAGTGAAAGCGATTCTTTTATAAAACTTGCCACTCGCCCACAGAATTATCGTACGGAGTTCGTAAGCTAGCATTGCGAAGAAGCCGATATAGTTTGAAGTCTTAGCTCTAATTTATAAGGGTTATTCTGCGGAGTGGCAGCCAGTTTGAACAAAAAACTTCAGATTTGACGGCGTTTAGTATACAATTGGATTTGAGAAAGTTTGTTATATAGTAGGTAGAGTAAGAATGCAGATTCTTAAACGTATTAAAGCCTTGACAAAAAAGTACTCGGAGTTTAGTTTAAATCAGTGCAGTTACGTTTGCTACTGTCCAGTTCAGGGTGGTTTTGCTGCAATTATGTCACCTGCAGTTCAATGGTAATGTTAAATGTATTTATCATCTTAAATTTAAGCGCACTTTGAGATCAGTTGATTTCATTATACACATAGAGAGTAGTCCTGTACTCCACACCCCTGCCCTATTTGGATGCTTTAATGTTGTTGATTTTACTGAATTACTTTCTCTGAATTACTTTACCTAATTATACAGTAGGAATGGAGAAAACTGAAGTTGTCACACAAGGATTAATATCAAAAATTAATAAGATGATTCTTTTATTTAAAAATATTTATACTGATTTAAAAAAAAAAAAAAAAAAAAAAAAAAATCGAATTATTATAGAACTTACGATATGATATTTAGTACAGAAAACAATGTTATTGCAAATGATTTAATAAATTAGATGTTTCTACGCTATATTTAAAACTTCTAATTTTCAGTCTGATATCTCATATATCTATATCATTGCAATATTGAAATAATTTTAGAGTGGTTCATTTTCCGACGTGTATACTTTTTGTAAAAGAAAATTCAGATAGATCCGATATCTGGAAGTCATCCTGAATAATTTTTTGGAGGTGAAACTTTCTCGTAATACTACTTCTAGTGATTAAATAAAATTAATAGAGATCCTATAATAATCCTAATATAGTAATAGATACAAATTTTATAAAAACAAAATTTTAGTATCTTGATATTATATTTTGTAGACTCAACGAAAGATTATTTTACTAAAACTAACTATAGGTAGGAACATGCATTTATATTTTAATATTCTAGAAATGGTCAATGATAATTTTATAGACAATGAAATTTATCAGAATTTTTATCAGATTGGCCTTTTTTTTCTCTGTCTTTCTTAATTTTTTTTTACCATATTTGTCGAAACGTCACTAGAAGCCTCCAGTTTGTTTAGCGATAGCGACCGCAAAAATCCTCCTACTGACTTTAAAATTGGTACACATGCTCACTAACCACACAAAATTAGTTCTGGATGTGTGTTTTATTTATAGTTTATGTACAGGGATACGCCAAAGTTTTTCTTATCATTAATGAATGGACATAATTTGCATGTACCGCAATAGCGGCCGTAATAATCCTCCGATTGACTTGCAAACTGATAAACATGTTTAGGCGTAATGCGGAAATAGCTGTATAATTTTTGGTGTCTATATTGTTTATGGTTCATGTACAGAGACACAACAAAGATTTTCTTATCCTTACGGCCCATGGGCAGAATTTGGTTTTAACGCATTTTATCTTGCGGTTGCACTGCATTGAACAAAATGAAATTAATATGCCTTATTAATTTGATTAAAAGCATGTTTTGTGTAGAAAATGTGTGCTTAGACTTAATAATTAAAATATAGGACCTTACAATTTTTTTCGGAAGTGTCACGTAATTATCCAAATTTTGTCAAATTTTGAACAGTTTTTCATGAGCTACGTAGAATAAGTTGTATAGTATTTACTGGTGTATGTAATGTTTATGACTCATTTACAGGGACACAGAAAAGAATTTTGTGACATTTCAGCTTATGGATAGATTTTAATCTAAGCACATTTTAAGGAGTTTATGTAGCATTCAAAATAATGGAATTATTATGCATTATTAATAGCATGTTTTCACTGGAAAAAAAAGGCATGTATAGACTACAAAATTTATTTACAGGATCACACTCGCATACACACACACACAAAAAGAAAAAAAAAATTCCGATGACATTCTGAAATCACCCAAATGATGCCAAATTCGATTAAAATAGGTGTATATAATAACTCTGGCTAGTGTACAAAGACACAATTTTTTTTTTTTTTTCGTAGCATTACGGTCTAAAGACAGTATTTCTTATAAGGGCATTTTAAAAGTGGTTACACTCCATTAAACATAATGAAATAAACATATGTTATTTTATTACTACTATATAACAGGCTGAATCATTCGCCGCCATTTGTCCGTCAAGTCCGTCATTGCTAAAACTGAGACTATTGTATATGATTATTATATGAGATTATATAAGACTATTATATAATAGTCTTAGGTTTGGCAGTGACGAACTACTATATAAGATTATTATATGAGACTATATAAGACTATTATATAGTAATCTTAAGTTTAGCAATGACGGACTTGACGTACAAATGGCGGCGAATGATTCAGCCTGTTATATAGTAGTCTTAGTTATTTGAACGTTTAAAAGCATGTTTTACGTCGATAATGGTAGTCATAGAATTAGTAATTTATTTACAATATTACACAAAATATTTTCAATAAGTTATTCAATTATGTGGCATGAAATTTGGTACATGTATTTATGAGTTAAAAGGAGCTAACACAAGGCTGTGAGTTACAAGGGAATATATCTATACACAGATAGATAGAGCCAGAAAGGAAGAGCGGGGGACAGAAAGAGGCAGAAACTCCCTCAGAAAAGTATCTGGTTATGTAGCGTGTTAATCACACACAAACACACACATATATATAATTATTTTAAATAATATGGTATAAAGAAAAAGGATTTGCTGAGTACTGAATGATGCAAATAGACCGATGAGGTACTTGATCTGTAGATGTACTGGAAAAAAAATAATTTTAAAGCTTTTCTGAAACTCAGTGTGGCACCACATGTAAACGTATTATCTAAAAGCGTCCAAAAATGTTTGATAAATTTCTTTGTTTAAAAAAATCTAGAATTTGTCACTCGATACACGATTTCGAGTCTTTTTCCGGCAAAAATTTATCTTATTCATGTTATAACACAACTTAACTGAAGGAAAGAGAGATAACGTATATTACGATAAATTATTATTTTAGTATGAAGTGAGCAAACAAAAATATGTATAATAAATGTCCCAGGAATTACTTAAAAATATCCTTTGAGTGACATTACTATTTAAAGAAGTTATATTCAAGTTATGCAATGACTGCGACACTGCAAAACTTGATCAAATTGCTATCAAGGTAATTATCATATAAAATATTTGATATAGATACAATTCCAGAACAATGCATTTTAAATATTGTCCTTCTCTTAAACAGAATTGTAAAATTATTAAATATTGGCTATTCCAAAAACATTTTTTAAGATTACAAAAACTGGTTAATTTTAAAAGAAAAATCTTTAATATTTATTTATATATCCATATTATACTATTTTTTCTTTTGTTTCGTTTTTTTTTTTTTTTTTTTTTTTTTTTTCCAATGGTGCGGCACTTGAGATTAAGCATTGGCTGAGGGGTCACCGACATCATGACCATTTGTGAAGGGATACGTAATAAGCGGTCATCACTTCCCTTAACGCTGTTATTACACACAGCAATTTTTTGCACAACTTTTGAGCCAGTTGTTAATTTGAGTCAATTTTGTTGGCTCAAATCGCCTCAACGCCAAGTGTAATCAGAGTTGAGAGTACGGATATTTTTTTCTGGCTATTCATAAAAAGGTGTTTGTACGAGCAATCTCTCTTACGATGATAAACCAATGAGAGGAAGAAAGCTCGTTATATGCGCCGACTGAGGACGGGCTTTTTACGTAAGTCATTCGTCGTTTTCTTCATTCTACCACGTAGACTTCGCGCACACCCCCGATAAATAGGTGTGGCTTGTCATGTACATAAAACATAGAAAACTTGTTTTTTGGACGATCTTTGACTCAACTTTTGCAACTGTCTTTCGGATTTCGGCCTTCAGAAATTGGAGCAAAAATTGGCTCAAATGAAAGTTGTTTGAAAAGTTTTCTTCTGTAATAGAAGCATAACAGGAACAATATATCGATGCCTTGTACGAAATTCGAACCCACGCCCAATCGTGTAAGTTTCAGGTATGCTAATCAATACATCGTCTGTGCGGTCCATATGATAAAAATCCGATTCGACATTTGAATCAAAATATTTTTAAAGCAAATATTCATATTTACAAACTTAGTTCAAACTAATATTTTAAGCATTGTCATAAGTTAATTTCCAGTACAATAATGATACAGTTTTTAGATATTCTAGTATTAAATATTTAACAACTTCTTTCAAAATTTAATTAGTTTCTAAAACGACTTTTGAAAATTCTCTTTTATGTACGTAAAATAAAATTATGAAGAGTAATTAATTATTCAGTTCGAGAAAATTTTTACCTAATTTATTATCTTCTAGAATGGAAAAGCACAAACAATTGACTTGGAAATTGTATTTTTATTTAAAAATTAAAATATAATTAAGTACATTTTTACTTAAATTCGAAAATGCTGTAAGCATCTCATTTAAAAATAAAAAGTATCTCATATCAAGAAAGGTAGAATAACAACTTTATATACGCGCTTTTTAAATGGATTGTTTCATAAGATTATTAACTTTTTTATATTAATACATAAATACTAATTTAAGTGCTTAAAATCATTTGTCTTAAATCGTTTTGACATTCGTCATTAAATTAAAAGAATAATGTTTATCATTCCGCAGACATGTATTACTTTAAAATTAACAAGCGATAATTATTGATGAATATTAAAAATAATAAGTAGTCTACATGTTAAAATAAATAAATAAATAAATAAATAAATAAATAAAAGCTTGATTAAAAGTAATCTCAACTTTATGAAATCCTTTATTTAGAAATCAAAATAATAATCGATTACAATATTGCTTCAACAGCAATTAAATGTATTATAGTCAGTCCTTCATTGTAAAAAGAAATATGATGTATTTTTATTTCATCCTTGAAAAAAAGACGAATAAAAATTTTATTTTTATTTTATGAATTTTTTCTACTTGTTTTGTTCTGCTGATAAAGAAGCACGTTATGTTATTTTCAGTTATTTTCACTAGACATTTTTGTCTAGATTTGTTGAACATGCAAAATTATGATTTTAAGGTTGTTTTTACTATTTAGTAGGTATATTATTCTTTTTCTAAAAAAAAAAAAATGTATAAAGTATGAAGCTAATAATATAATATTTTAAGCAACAACTTATAATTAAGCGCATTTTTAATTAATTCAAAGATATTAAAATCTTATAACATTAAAATAATAATGATAAATAATAAATAATAAAATATTTTATATAAAAAAAAAAAAAAAAAAAAAAAGAGAAATAATCATTTTTTCAATATTTTAATATTATATTGCTTTTAGTTTTTGCTTGTGAAAAATAAACTCGTTTTGCTATTAAATTAATTTAATGTTTTCATCCACACTTTATTTATTTTACCACTGGACAGGAAAATAATATGAAGGGAGCAGGGGTGGGTTCTTCCAAAATAAAACCAATACTGTTAAAATGTAATATATCAGCGACGGTTATATAGGACAAGGAATATATGATCTGGCTTAACATTCATCAATCCCTGAAGGACAATAGCAAAAATATTACCCGAGGTTTCAATGATGACGGCCTATTGTGAAAGGATTAATTTTGTCTCAAGGATGATATCCTTGATTTGCTTCTTATCAGAGGCAAATATCACCCTGTGAGAGATAACACACATCCCAAATAAAAAGGGGATGAACTCTAATGTTTTTGAGTGAGTTTTCATGATATTTAATTATTAAAAATATATAATTTATACAATTTTATATATAGCGCTTATACATTGGCTTTGTGGCAAAAAAAGTTTTCTTTAAAAAGACCAACTATAATATAATAAAAGTTGAATAATGATCTGTTTGTTTCAAAATAACATATAAATCCATTCGTATGTAGGAATTTCGCAGTTGTCAGAACTTTATGTAAATTTATATGCTACTTCATTATGAAAAACTATATGTCAGTGAAGTGTAAACATATGACAGTAGAAACATTCAGGACAGTCCACTAATTATACACCACATAGACTGAGATAGGACCAGAGTGTTATACCATATAGAAGGGAAAGGGATATGAGTTGATAAGTGAAATTTTCTTCTTTTTGATACATCCACATCTAATTTGGCAATAAAAGCTACAATTTTCATTGTGTGATAATTTGTGATTATTTCACTTAAGAGTATGTATCTTTATTTATATTTATTCTAGATGAATGTCAAGATTTTTTTAAACGTAAGTGATAGATTGACAGACAATATGTACAAATTAATGTTTGTAGTGAAATATGTATACAATGTTACGTAAAAATAAATAAATAAATAAATAAAAGCCATAGCTGAAAGTTACCTTTATTTGAGAAAATTTTGTAATAGAGTGTATACTATATTTTAAAAACATTTATGATTCTACTAATAATATATATTTTGTGATTTTTGGTTTTAAATATAATCGCTATAAAGCTTTCAACTCGAATCTAGTTTGAATTATCTGGCATTTAGATACACTATTCTAATCCTAGAAAATTATATCTATACTCTCATATTTTAAAAATGTATTTTTATAAATTATATCGTACCTTTTCTAACATTTATTATTTGTTAAAATACAGAGTAATGTTCTAAATGTACAATTAAAATAAATATTTAGAATAGATATAGTAGTAATATTAGATTAAAAATCATCTTGTCACGCCGATTATTTAAATTGCATTTCATTTTCAAGCAAAAATAATTTTAAACTGAACATTTATTCTCTTTAATGGAAGAGTAAAAAATAAATATTTCGTTTAGGAATTCTTTTTTTTACAGAATTGATAAACTTTCTATAGAAAAACAGCAAATTTCAGTATTCTCACCAAATAGGAAGAAAGGATAAATAAAATCCATTTAGTCTCACATTTAAAATTTATTGAAATATTGCAGATTTTCTTTCAATTTCCTTATCTAATTCAATGCATTACATTAAAAAAAAAAAATTATCAATATTTTTCCTTATTTTAAACTATGTAAGACAAAGTTTTCACAAAACAGAAAAATTAAAGTTTACAGTCATGTTTTAATTTAAACGTCAAAGCTCTTTTTATAATCCATCAAATTTAATTAAGAAGCAAAAACATATTAGAAATTTCTTAGAAGTTCTAAGTTTTGATGAACGGTAGAAAAAAAAAAGTTTTGCGAGATAAGTTTAACTAAATTTATAAATTTTTGAATTAATTATGGATTTTTTAGAATCATTTATCTTATTTAGTTTGAAAAAAAAAAACAACAACATGTGTTAAAGAAGGTGTGTATTAATACATTATCGTAATCAAAATATTTTTTTTCAAAATTCGTCAGTTGCATTGTTTTATTATCTTTATTGCATTGTTTTATCATTTTTATTGTATTGTTTTATTACTTTTATTTTAATTAAGTTGCATCATTTTATTTTATTTATTTATTTTTTTTTTTTTTTATAATAACGTGAATTGTTTGAAAATTTATAAAGCTTTTGAGCTTTAAAGCTTAGAAGTTCTAACATTTAGAGTCTTTGTTTACATTTACAACCTTTGTTTATATTTGTAGTCTTTGTTTACATTTAGTGAGTTTGTAGTCTTTGTTAACACTTACAGTGTTTGTTTACATTAAGAATTTTTTTTTTCATTTGCAGTCTTTGTTTACATTTGTAATTTTTGTGTAGATTAAAGGTATTTGTTTACATTTGTAATCTTTGTTTGCATTTAGAGTCTGTTTACTTTCATAGTCTTTGTTTACATTTGTAATCTTTGTTTATATTTAGTCTTTGTTTACATTCATAGTCATTCTTTACATTTGCAGTCATTGTTTACATTTGTAATCTTTCTTTACATTTAGAGTATTACTTTACATTTGCACTCATTGTTTACATATGTAGTATTTTTTAGGTTTGTAGTTTTTGTTCACATTTAGAGTCTTTCACATTTAGAGTCTTGTTTACATTTGTAGTCTTAGTTTAAATTCGTAGTCTTTGTTTACATTTAGAGTCTTTGTTTACATTTAGATTTTTTTTGTTTACATTTGTAATCTACGTTTTCATTTGTAGTCTTTTTTTACAATTAGAGCCTTTGTTTAAATTTAGAGTCTTTGTTTACATTTGTAGTCTGTTAGCATTTAACATTTGTAGTGTTTGTTTATGTTTGTAGTCCCTTTACATTTACAGTCTGTTTACATGTGTGGTCTTTGTTTTTATTTAGATTTTTGTTTACATTTTTAGTCTTTGTTTACATTTAGAGTTTTATTTTACATTTGCAGTCTTTGTTTACATTTGTAGTTTTTGTTTACCTTTAATGTCTTTGTTTACATTTAGAGTGATTTTTTACATTTGCAGTCTTTGTTTACATTTACAGACTGTTTATATTATTCGTCTTTGTTTTCATTTAGATTCTGTTTACATTTAGAGTTTTTGTTTACATTTGTAGACTGTGTTTACATTTCTAGTTTTCCTTTACATTTGTACTCTTTCTTTACATTTGAAGTCTTTTTATATCTGGAGTATCTGTTTGCGTTTGGAACCTTTGTTTACATTTGGAGTCTCTGTTTGATTTTAGATACTTTGTTTACTTTTGTAATCTTTGTTAACATTCAGAGTGTTTGTTTACATTTATAGTCTTTGTTTACATTTGTTGTCTTTGTAACATTTAGAGTGTGTTTACATTTAGAGTTTCTGTTTACATTTGCAGCCTTTGTTTATATTTGTAGTCTTTATTTACATTTCTAGATCTTGTTTATATAAACAGTATTTCTTTACATTAAGAATCTTTATTTACATCTGTAGTCTTTTTTGCATTTAGTCTTTGTTTACATTTGTAGTCTTTGTTTACATTTAGTGTCTTCGTTTAAATTACTTGTCTTTGTTTACATGTAGAGTCTTTGTTTACATATAGAAACTTTGTTTACTTTTAGAGTCTTTGTTTACATTTGTAATTTTTGTTTACATTAAGAGTCTTTGTTTACATTTTTAGTCTTTGTTTACATTTAGAGTCTTTGTTTACATTTGCAGACTTTGTTTACACTTAAAGTCTCTGTTTGTGTTTAGAGTCTTTGTTTATATTTGTAGTCTTTGTTTACATTTAGAGTCTTTGTTTACATTTGCATTCTGTTGACATTTAGTCTTTGTTTTCATTTAGAGACTTTGTTTACATTTGTAGACTTTATTTACATTGGTAGTCTTTGTTTACATTCGGAGTCTTTGTTTGGATTTAGAGCCTTTCTTTACCTTTGTAGTTTTGCGTACATTTGTGGTCTTTGTCAAAAATTAGAGTATTTGTTAACATTTAGAGTCTTTGTTTACATTTAGATACTTTGTTTACATTTGTAATCCTTGTTAACATTTTCAGTCTTTGTTTGCATATTTAGACTTTTTTTAGATTTGTTGTTTTTTTTCGCATTTAGAGTCTTTGTTTATATTTCTGGTCTTTGTTTACGTTTGCAGTCTTTGTTTACAATTAGTGCCTTTGTTTACATTTGTAGTCTGTTGACATTTAGTCTTTGTTTACTTTTAGAGACTTTATTTACATTTGTAGTCAATTAACATTTAGTCTTTGTTTACATTTGAAACTTTGTTTACGTTTGCTGTCTTTGTTTACATTTAGAGACTTTGTTTACATTTGTAGTCTTTGTTTATATTCGTAGTCCCTTTACATTTAGATTCTGTTTACATTTAAAGTCTTTGTTTACATTTGTAGTCTTTGCTTACATTTAGATTCATTGTTTATATTTTTAGTGTTTGTTTACATTTAGATTCTTTGTTTACATTTGCAGACTTTTTTTACATTTGGGGTCTTCGTTTGGAATGTTTGTTTACATTTGGAGCCTGCATGTGCATTTAGAGACTTTGTTTACATTGGTAGCCTTGGTTTACATTTAGAGTCTTTGTTTATATTTGCAGCCTTTGTTTAATTACATATATAATTTTTTTTATATTTGTAGTTTTTGTTCACATTTAGATTTTTTGTGTGTATTTGTAGTCTTTGTTTATATTTCTAGTTCTGTTTACATATAGAAACTTTGTTTACATTAAGAGTCTTTGTTAATATTTAGAATCTTTGTCTACATTTAGAGTTTTTGTTTACATTTGCACTCTTTTGTTACATTTTTAGTCTTTGTTTACATTTGTAGATTTTGTTTACATTTAGTGTCTTTGTTTGCAGTCAGAGGGTTGGTTTACATTTGCATATTTTTTTTACATTTAAAGACTTTGTTTACATTTCTAGTCTTTGTTTACATATAGAAATTTTGTTTGCAATTAGAGTCTTTGTTTACATTTGTAGACATTTGTTGTCTTTGTTAACATTTAGAGTCTTTGTATACATATGTCGACAGTTGTAGATTTAGTTAATATTTAGAGCCTTTGTTTACATTTGTAGTCCTTGTTAACGTTTAGAGTGTTTGTTTACAATTAGAGTACTTGTTTTTATTTGCAATCATTGTTTATATTTGTAGACTTTGTTTACATTTTTAGTTTTCCTTTACATTAAGCGTCTTTGTTTACATTTAGCCATTGTATACATTTGTAGTCTTAGTTTACATATAGAGACTTTGTTTACTTTTAGAGTCTTTGTTTACGTTTGTAGTCTTTGTTTACAAATGTAGTCTTTCTTTAAATTTGTACTTTTTGTTCACATTTAGTGTCTTTGTTTACATGTAGAGTCTTTGGTTATACATAGAAACTTTGTTTACTTTTAGAGTCTTTGTTTATATTTGTAGTCTTTGTTTACATTTGCAGTCTTTGTTTACACTTAGTCTCCGTTTGCATTTAGAGTCTTTGTTTACATTTTGTAGTGTTTGTTTACATTTAGAGCCTTTGTTTACCTTTATTGTTTTGTGTACATTTGTAGTCTTTTTTAACAATTAGAGTATATGTTAACATTTAGTGTCTTTGTTTACATTTAGAGACTTTGTTTACAATTGTAGTCATTGTTAACATTTAGAGTCTTTGTTTACATTTCCAGTCTTTATTTACATTTCTGGACTTTGTTTCCATTTGTAGACTTTGCTTACATTTGTTGTCTTTGTTTATATTTGGTGTGTCTCTTTGCTTTTGGAATCTTTGTTTACATTTGGAGTCTTCTTTTACATTTAGTGTCTTTGTTTACATTTAAAGCCTTTAATTACATTTGTAGTCTGTTTACATTTAGAATCTTTGTTTACGTTTCGAGTTTTGTTTTCATTTGTATGCTTTGTTTACATGTAGAGTATTTGTTTGCGTTTTGAATCTTTGTTTACATTTGGTGTCTCCGTTTGCATTTAGCGTCTTTGTTTACATTTGTAGTCTTTGTTCATATTTAGAGTCTTTTTTTACATTTATAGCCTTTGTTTCCATCTGTAGTCTTTGTTTACATTTAGAGTGTTTACATTTGTAGTCCTTGTTAACCTTTAGAGTTTTTATTTACCTTTAGAATTTTTGTTTACATTTGCTGTGTTTGTTTATGTTTCTAGTCTTAGTTCCCATTTGTAGTTTTTGTTTACATTAAGGGTCTTTGTTTATATTCTGAATCTTTGTTTACAATTGTAGTCTTTGTCTGCATTTATTGTTTTTGTTTACTTTCAGAGTCTTTGTTTACATTTGTAGTCTTTGTTTATATTTAGAGTCTTTGTTTACATTCATAATCTTTGTTTACATTTGCAGTCTTTTTTTACAATTACTTTGTTTACATTTAAAGACTTTGTTTACATTTGTAGTCCTTGTTTACATTTAGAGTTTGTCTACATTTGCAGTCTTTTTTTACATATGTAGTCTTTTTTTAAATTTGTTGTTTTTGTTCACATTTGGAGTCTTTGTTTACATGTAGAGCCTTTGTTTACATTTCTAGTCTTTGTTTACATATTGAAACTTTGTTTACTTTTAGAGTCTTGTAATTTTTTAATTACATTTGTATTTTTTGTTTACATTTAGAGTCTTTGTTTACATTTGTAGTCTTTGTTTACATTTAGAGTCTGTTCACATTTGCAGTTTTTGTTTACACTTAAAGTCTCTGTGTTTAGACTCTTTGTTTATATTTGTAGTCTTTGTAGTCTTTTTTTACATTTAGATTCTTTGTTTACATTTGTATTCTGTTGACATTTTAGTCTTTGTTTTCATTTAGAGACTTTGTTTATATTTGTAGACTTTATTTACATTGGTAGTCTTTGTTTACATTTGGAGTATTTGTTTACTTTTAGAGCCTTTCTTTACCTTTGTAGTTTTGCGCACATTTGTAGTATTTGTCAACAATTAGAGTATTTGTTAACATTTAGAGTCTTTGTTTATATTTAGATATTTTGTTTACATCTGTAATCCTTGTTAACATTTGCAGTCTTTGTTTGCATTTAGAGTCTTTGTTTTCATTTTCAGTCTGTTTGCATATGTAGACTTTTTTAGATTTGCAGTTTTTGTTCACATTTAGAGTCTTTGTTTACATTTCTGGTCTGTGTTTACATTTGTAGTCTTTGTTTACTATTAGAGCCTTTGTTTACAGTCTGTTGATATTTAGTCTGTTGACATTTAGTCTTTGTTTATATTTAGAGAATATATTTACATTTGTAGTCTATTAATATTTAGTCTTTGTTTACATTTGGAGACTTTGTTTACGTTTGTTGTCTTTGTTTACATTTGTAGTTTTTGTTTATATTCGTAGTCCCTTTACATTTAGATTCTGTTTACATTTGTAATCTTAGTTTACATTTAGAGTCTTTGTTTAGATTTGTAGTCCTTGTTAACATTTAGAGTCTTTGTTTAAATTTATTGTCTTTGTTTACATTTAGAGTCTTTGTTTGCATCTGTAGATTTTGTTTACATTTGTAGTTTTTTTACATTTGTAGGCTTTGTTTACATTTGTAGTCTTTATTTACATTTGTAGACATTGTTTACATTTGTAGTCTTTTTTGCATTTGGTGTCTGTGTTTGCGTTTGGATTCTTTGTTTACATTTGTAGTCTCGGTTTGCATTTAGAGTCTTTGTTTACATTTGTAGTCTTTATTTACATTTAGAGTCTTTGTTTACATTTAGAACCTCTGTTTACAATTGTAGTCTGTTTGCGTTTAGATTATTTGTTTACATTTAGAGTTTTTGTTTACATTTGCAGTCTTGGTTTATATTTGTAGCCTTTGTTCATATTTGTAATTTAGTTTACGTTAAGAGTCTGTTTCATTTAGAGTACTTGTTTCCTTACAGAGATTTGGTTTACAATTAGAGTCTTTGTTCACGTTTGTAGTCTTTGTTTACATTTGCAGTCTTTGTTAACATTTGTAGTCTTTGTTTACATTTAGAGTCTTTTTTTACGTGTAGAGCCTTTCTTTACATTTGCAGTCTTTGTTTACATTTGTAGTCTTTGTTTACATTTGTAGTTTTGTTTACATTTAGAGTTTTGATTACAGTTGTAGTCTTTGTTTGCATTTGTAGTCAGTGAATCATAAGATCAATAAGATAAGATAAAAAACGTCATTCTACTTAAAAACAATTTAAAATAGGTTAAGAAACAATTTTAATTCACATTTAATTCTGTGTAAGGATGAGGATAGGCTACCCCTCCCCCCACCCCTTTAATATTAAATCTTTCGTTCAATTATGGTTCCTATTTTTTAAAGTAAGGCTGTTTTAAAATTTAGTGTCCTCCATGTGGGGTCTTTCTAACATATCCTTGTCCGTATTTATGCGAATACCAGGGAAAATCATGGAAAACTTAGTACAGCTTGTCTGATGAACCTGTTCTAGAATTGACTCTTGAACATTCCATCTATCAGCTTCCTTGTAGTGTTGTGTTAAAACTGACTGAATACATGTGGGTTCTAGATCTGGGTGGAATGCATCTTGTTTATATCCTTCTGAGCGACCCTAGCTATAGTCTTTTTCCTCCAGAAAGGCAATTCAAGGTCCTCCACTTTCCCCTTCTCCCATCTAGGTTGCTTTGTTACAGGAGATACAAAATTTTCCTCTCCTTTTCTGCACATCACTTCTACCCTCTTTTGAAAAACTCTACCTTGAATATTTCCTCTTTAAATGCAGTGTGATAAAAAAAGGAAGAAACTGGACAATCCCTGATGCCCCTCTCTGATATTAAGAGAGATTTATGACCTTGACCCGACTATTTTAAGGAAACATTATATAGTATTTACACGAGTTTAGAAGGAAACAACTGAGAATTTTGAACAACTAATCTTGACGAGTGTGACCTGCATTCGATTCTAAAACTTCTTGTCTACTAGTTTCGTTGTAATGATGTCAATTTTAATGTTGATTAATGGCACAGTCGTCTTAGGATTTGATGAATTGCCCTCCGACGGGTCTTTTAAAGCTGTTTTAGCTCATATTTATACGAGTTTCTGAGAAAAGCAAAGAAATCGTAATAACGCTTGGACAACGAATACGATCTCGGATCGAACCTGTTCAATCAGCTTATCCCTGTCCTGAACTATCGGCCTTCTCGTCTTTAAAACAGCCGGCAGCCTACCCACAAGTCTAAGATGACGGTTTTTAAAGCGAAAAGCTTCGGATAAAAATTTTTAACATCTTTTAAATAAAATTTAATTTTATGTGTGTTTAAAGTGTTTTTAATATAAATTAATGTTGATTAAGAAACTTATCATTTTCCTTATTTTTCAGAAGAACTGACATTCAGTTCATTCTATCGCGTACATGTTTTTGAATATATATGATGTAAGTTTTCGGTTCTCATATAAGAAGCTCAAAACTATTGGCTGGTATATTATGTAAATAAAATTTCGTTAAAACTTGCTCATGCGAAATTAAAAATTATTTAGTGAAAACGTTCATAATTCATTCCTTTTTTCTATCCTGATTGCAGTATGCTGCAGTGGCGGATCCTGCACCGAAAATAGGTGAAGAGGCACACTGTATATTACACTGTATTCATTTATAGAATATAAATTTACATTTAAATATGTATTTTTAGTTAATTTTAGTTAAGACCAACTGCTTGATAAAAATTATGCATTAAAAATACTTAAATATTATTTTTGAGCTCTTCGCCTATTTTCGGTTCACGACTCGCCACTGGTATGCTGTGTCTGCAGTATTCCAAGTTTCCTAAAAATGGCTTTGTATTAGGGTTCCATTTCTTGCGCGCTATAGTTTAAAGAGTGTTCAAGTGGCTTCCACTTGAAAACAAAATGGCGGATAAACTTGTTTAAGAAATTCTTTCAAGATATTTATTAGATAAATTTGCTGTCCAAATTTGGTTCGATTTGGAGCATTATTTCTGTAGTTACCGTTATTATAAATTTTCAAGTGGTAACCTGATTTCAAGCTACTCTGCTCAGTTTAAGATATCTGCCACTTTGTTAAAAATGACAGATAAAGTTCATTAATAAACTTCGTTTAGACCCTTATATTGTCTATGTATATCTAAAAATTCAAATGAATTCAGAATACGTTTTTTATTATGTGAATTTGAAACTTTCAAGTAGTCTCCACTTGAAAACAAAATGGTAGAGCAACTTGGTTAACAATCTCCTCCAAGATATAAGATAAGTTTACTATCCAAATTTGGTTCGATTCGGCGCATTATTTCGTAAGTTATCGTGATGTTAAATTTTAAAGTGGTAGCCTGATTTCAAGTGGCGTCGTTTAATTTGAGATAGCCGCCACTTTGTTAAAAATGGCGGATAAGGTTCCTTAATAAACTTGATTGAGACCCTTATGCAGTGTATAAATATAGCAAAATTCAAGCAAAACAGGCTTTAAATACGCGTTTTATAATGTGGGTTTCAAATTTTCAAGTGGCCACCACTTGAAAACAAAAAAGCAGAACAACTTGGCTAACGAACTCATCCACGATGTTTATAAGATAAGTTCTCTGTCCAAATTAGGTTCGATGTGGAGCATTATTTCGGGAGTTACCATAATGACAATATATATATTGATAGATTAGATAGATAGAGATATAGGTATGTAAGAATTAAAGGGTGTCTGTAATGTTAAATGTGCTGGATCACGTAAGCATCTTAGAAAGAATAAAGGGTGTCTCTTAGAAGAACTAATGAAACTTTATTTAGTAGAAAATTGCAGTTTTAGTCGGACTTTAGCAATCCCGAGGGGACTATTCACTCTTTGTCCCAGAACTTCAAGCGACTGTGCCGAAAACTCGCCGTGACGGCGGACCCTGCAGGGCCGCGAGTTTAATTAGCTAGTGTTACATGATGCAGTAAGATTTGACATAAGTTTATTAAGTAAATCATCACACAAAAAAAAGACCTCTGTTTTTCTGAGTTCTCGCTTAAATACCGCTTATTTTGGCGCGGACCTAAACTCCTCCTATGATTTCTCATTGGACAGTTAGCTCAGTTGGTTCTCGCCTACGCTTTCTCATTGGCTAGCTTAGCTGAGGCCTGGGAATCTACGGCTAAGTAATCCGCATTGTTTTACCGCTAAAACTGAAGATTGCGTAAGACAAATCAATTTTTATTCTAAAAATTGTTCTTGAATCTGACTCCTGCGAAATGACATGTTATGCTAGAAAACTAATTTTACATGGCTTTTAAAATAGAATTCAAGTTAAGAATTTTTAATGGAATGTTCTTTAAGTTATCACTTAATATTAATTTAAAATAATAATTTAAGATCTTAATCATTTTTATCCTTTCATATTCTATATATATATAAACGAAGTGATTGCAATGGTTCTATTTCTAAAGTAATCAACCTAAAACATTAACTATGAATAAATAGTAAACAACAAACACACCAGAATAAAATCGTAATGAATACGGAAAGTTTCCCGGTGTGGAATTTAACAAATTGTTATATGAATATCATGTAGAAATCTAGGTACATATTTTAGAAAAACAGCAAATTTTATAGTTCTTAAATTCAGATACGTTCGTGCTTTATACGTTCGTACCCATTATGAATTTTACTATTACTGTTAGTTGCTCAAAATTTATGCTAGTTAGGGGAGAATTTAAATATATTCTACGTATGTTCTTTGTATGCTGCAATGTTATTATTCACGTGTCTTTCATTTGTGCTGATACTAGCACTTCTGTAAGATTGATAGTTTATGTGTAAAGAATTTTAATAATAAATTTAATCACCAACACCTCATATAGTTTTTTTTTGCCCGTAGCAACATTTGACATTTTTCGTATTTTAAACCGATCACAACGCTTCATTTTTATATAGCGGTCTTTGGTGGCACACCAAAAATTTCCAGTGGCCTAATTTGAATACCCTCCAAGTACGAAGACGTTGCGATCACTACTTTCACCAGGATGGCTCGAACTGGCGCATTTTCATTTGAGACACCATGTATATGTGTGTGTAAGTAAAATATTTAAACTGCATACTTCTAAAATTAAAAAAGAAAATATGACTATGAGAATAATTCAAAGAAATGGAATACTCTTAATAAATAAAGGTATAGAATACTTTTAGTAAATACCTCTAAAAATTAAATTTATTAAATTTATAATAATTGTGTTTCAATATTTAATTGTCTATGAAAGCTAGACTTAAAAAACATCACACTATTAATTAGCATATAAAGTCAAATTACATGCATTCATAATAATTGTAGAGTTGTAATTCAAGGACTTTGAACTTATTTGAAGAACTTTGAAAGGCTATGTTATAAGAAGTAGTAATTTGTGTAATAAAATAAACACATGTGAGGATTTTCAAAATTTAATTTAAATTTATTTCACCTCGTAACTTTAGTCTGAAATAAGCAATTATATATATAATCCAATAAATTAGAATGATTTTCACAAATTTTTAAATTAAATTTACTTTTACACGAATCAAAAGTTCTACTTTTAAGTTTTATTCTATATACACTCATGACTGATATTTTCTTTCGAGATCTATTATACTTCTCTGTTTTTATTTTTATTTACTTATTTTTTTATTTTTTTAAAGTTTTTAAATAAAATTTGCTAAATAAATAAAATTATCTGTGATGCTAATTTTTTGCATTTTGTTAGATGAGATTATCCTTCTAGCAAAATGACTTGCAAGAAATTTTACTGTTGGAAATACTAATTGTTTGCTAGACACTTTAATTTTTCAAAGTTAATTCATTTTATTTTATATTACACTAATGTAATTCATAAAAGGTAACGCTAAGGATATAAATTCAATAATGAATATGTTTGATATATAAATAAAAAAATAATTTGTAAATTGATCAACTTGCATTCTTTTACAAATAAATAAATAAATAATAATAATAATAATAATATTAAATAAATATATAAATAAAAAATCGAAGCACTCCTAAAAATAATTTGGTCGGCTTGGAATTTCGCGTGGAAACTTTTGTATACGAAGTACGCAAATGAAATTTTCTAAACCAACAAACGATAATTTTGGTCAGAGCACGAATTTCTACAGCACGAATCGCATGGTATAAAACTGGTGGCAGATGCGTAAGGTTTAATATTTCTAAATGAACTAGATACATAAATAAGAGATTCCTAGAAATATAATGAATAATGCCATTACGACACATTGTAGAAGACCTTATAGACAACTGGACGACTAGAACGTGGTAACATAGTCGGAATGCATGAAAGTTCATGGGCAAAGCGAGCGATAGGTTGTCACCTGCATGGATGATTGTGCGCCAGGCCCGAACTGACCTTAGGCAATCTCTGCCCGCTATCCAACGTGCTACTGACTTTTCTACTGACCTGTGGATCCTTCCACATCTCAAGATGCTTATCGGAAATGAGGATACGTTCACATCGCCCTTTAAGACATCTGCCTTTAACAAAAATCTACTTTAATACATCTGTCTTAAAAATGAAAAAAAAAAATGGTGAAGTCATTTGCAGTGATGTCATAATTAATCATCATGGCTGCCAGCAGACTTGCAGTGCGTAGTGTTTAGCGAGGAATTCCGCTTATTTCTTGGAGCAGACGACTATTGCACTCGTGCATGGAGTGCCCAGATCCAGCGATCTCAATCACTCCTTGTTTTACAGAGACATTTAGTCATTACTCCTGGTGTGATGGTGTGGAGTGCTATCTCCTACGACAGCAGGTCACCTATAGTCATCCTTTGTATAAATTTAACTGCGCAAGGATATGACGATTCCATTCTGCAGCCAGTAGCACTACCCTTTATGGTACGTCATGCTGGGAAAAGTTTTCAGCAAGATAATGCCAGGCCCCATATCTACGGACTGCCTCCGTGCAGTGCATACTCTTCCTTCTCCAGCAAGACCTTTCACTCATCGAAAATGTCTGGGACATGGAAGGATGCCAGACTGAGACCCTACAAAGTGTCTCAGATCTGGAGCAAAAATTGATGAATGCCTGGCAAAGTGTGTCGCAGAATAGTAATAGAAATCTTTATCACTAATTACTTAGACGTATGCATGGCTGCGAGGGACAGTTTCCCCAACTAGTGATATAAACATTCAATGTGCAAGTGTTACACATCGATATGTCCTGTGACTTCAATTTTTAATCATTCCATTATCTGTAAATGAGCTGTACACATATTTAAATTCAACAAAAACAGTTGCTTTCTTCAGAGTGCTTCGTTTTATTTATTTGTTTGTTTATTTTCAATAGAGAATATTTATTGAAATGGCATACTTTAGTCAATTGCTTATAAATCTAATAAATGATAATCTTGATCAGAACGATTTAAAAGTTTAACTCACGAAAAATATAAGTACACTATGTATGAAAGTATGTATGATTAATTCATTCAGAAAAAAATAACTATTACATGTTTCTAAGAAAAATTCATTTCATTCAATGTTAAGGGAAAGTAGGAAATCGTGTAGAAATCTACAAATAAATGTTCATTATGGAAATACATTTATTGTGATTTTCCAATTTTGAAATTATGTATTTTAAGTTGATTACAAAAATAATTAAGCATTAAAAATAATTGCAGTTCAATGTGAAAAAATAAATAAAATAAAAGGGTCTTAAAAATCAATGAATACGAAACACTTTAAGTAAACATCATAGATAAAAAAAAATTAAAAAAAAAAGAACATGCAATAGTAAAGAATTTTAACAAACGGTAATAAATATTTGATAATAAGAAAGCACATCAGAACTGGCGTTTTAAAGTAATAAGTACAAAACTTTGAATAAACAACATAAAATGAAATAAACTCGCTACAATTGTTTTGTGTCGAGAAAAAAGACGACCCATCGTCACAAAGTAGACACGAGTGCTGCAATCAAAACGTCATGCGTTGTCGCTTTCATTGAAGCACTCGGGCATACTTTGTTTGTCTGACGAAGGGTCGTCTGTTTTTCGACCCGAAACAATTGTTGCGAGTTTATTTCATTTTATTGTGTTTATTCAAAATTTTATACTTATTAGTAAACATATGGCAAGACAATAATAATTGTTGTGGAATGTAATAATATACGACACTTAATAAAGTGAAAAAAGCATGAAAGAGCCAGTATGGTATTTGTTTAAAATTCTTTTTCAGTAAATATTTAAAAATATTTGTGAAATTTTTTTTTTAATTTATTTTTTAATACTATGTTTAAAGGAATATGAAAACCAGTTATGTATTTCAGCGTAATGAAAGATGCAACCAAAGTATATTAGCTTATCAGATAAGAGAATTCCTAATCAGAGCTGCATGTAACTATGTCGCTGAACACTTAATAATATATATTTAAAATATCCCTTTTAAAATCCTGTTTATTATTATAAGTTAATAAAAATGTACTGAAAAGAATTTAAGTAAGGAATACACATAAATAAACAAATTAGTTCGATAATGGAAAGCTGCTTACCTATTCCACATATCTGCTTTATTAACACGTTTTTATTAGCTTCACCTGTATGTATGTTTGTATGTATGTTTGTAACCGCTCTGGGAGCAAACAAAAAACTATATTGTAAAAAAAGACCTTCTCTACGTGAACGCCGTGGCTGTGAGGTAAAGCTCCGGGCTACGAAGTCTAACGTTCGAGCCCAGTCAGGGAAGATTTTTTAAAAATGGTTTTTGTTTAATTCTAAATTATTTATTTCTCCTTCCTTCATTATGCTATTTATTCGGTTAATATTACTTAATTTCGAGACTTTTTAACACGTTTTTATTCATTTGACATGATGTAACTATTAATGTATGTAACGGAATCTTGGAAATCAATTTTCGGTTACTTCTGGTCGTCCGATTGACCTGAAATTTTGCACAAGAATTCATTATCGATGACAATATTATATACAAGTGTTTCTAGGCGCCTATCTCTTCAGGGGCAGGTTCCAGGGTCAAAGTATTAAAAACTCCATTTTTTTAAACTTTTAAATTATTTAAAAGGGATAAACAATTTGATGCCAAAAATAAGCAAGTGAATATATTTCTTATTCTTTTTTAACATGATTTTATTAACTTGACATGACGTAACAATTAATTTATGTAACGGAATTTTGCAATTCAATTTTCGAATACTTCTGGTAGTTTGATTGACCTAAAATTTTGCGCACAACTTCATAGTCAATGACAATACTACATACAAGTGTTTCCAGGCTCTTATCTCATCAGGGGCAGGTTCTAGAGGCAAACAACAACAAAAAAAATCTATGTATATAAAACTCTTTCGTACTATAAAGGATTTGGCCGCATTTTTATAGCGTTGAGTAGCAACAATTAATCAATCATTTTTTTTTTTAATTAAAGATTTAAAAATATGAAAATATGTAAATATTATGGTGTGTCACTCAACACGATTTTCTATTACCCTGCATTTTAATACCATAAAGATAGATATTTTGTACTTTTTAGCTCACATTTCATTAAAAGCGTGTTCTTTAATTTTTTAAAAGTATAATATTATTCAATTTATCTCATAAAGGATTTTTACACTCAATATATGTATGTTGATCATCACTCCAATATGGTAATGCAACCGTTGTATAATCTTTAATATTAATAACAGGTGACTTGGCGTTGGAATATTAAAACACGAATAAACTACTAAGTCAGAAACGCCAAAAGAAAAATATTTTCGATGCATACAGCTGTTTCGGTAGCCTTAAGCGTACCGTCTTCAGTGCAAAAAAAAAACTTCTTTTTGCACTGAAGACGGTACGCTTAAGGCTACCGAAACAGCTGTATGCATCGAAAATATTTTTCTTCTGCCGTTTCTGACGTAGTAGTTTATTCGTGTTTTAATTTTTAATATTGTTTACTTTAACTGCAATACTTTAATTATGATTTTTTTTTTTAAATATTTCTTAAAAATAAAATGTCTGTAATCCAATCTCGATGCTGCAGTTTTAAGAAATTCCGTTCGTAAATAAAAAGGCATAACATAATTAATTAATATATATTCAATTAATTAATATTACATATTATAAACATTTTATTTTAAATATAAAATGATAATTCTTACCTTACCTTGAAGCTCAATTATTTATTCATCTTATGTTAATAAACACTCTTTTATGCATATTCTTAAATGAAATTACGGCATTTATACAAGCAGTCATATCAACTACATAAATAAAATAGCTAAAATTAAAATAATAATAATAATAATAATTGACTCTGTAAAAAAAAAAAAAAAAAAAAAAAAAAAATCTTATTAAAAACATAACTTTTCAGTAAAAACATAACACTACAAAGTATGGCCCTAAGTCATATAAATCAAAACAATGAATACTAAATAATTTACCTTTTACTAAAGAAATAAGTTTATTAATTATTTTTATGTAAAACTGATTTTGTTCAAAAGCTTTCACAATTTTATTAATTTCACTGTGTTTTTACTTTTGATAAAATTTTATTTTATTAAAATGAACTTTTGATATAAGTTTTCCAATATATCTAGCTTTAAACCTATGTAATAACAATAAAAGTATGCTTTTATTGTTATTATTTTGCGCATGCCTTTCGCGCATGCGCAATTAAAAAAAATAATTTAATACAAATACTCATATCTCAGAGAAACTATAACGTGTACATTATAAGTTCCAGACTAACACTGTTTAATGTGTTATGAATATTTCTGAAAAATTTGATTAAATAATGCTTAAATTCGTTCTTGTTACAAGAACTTGCCAAAAAGACAATAATTAAAGACGTATGTCTAAACTTTCCTTATATTTGTTAAAAAAAAGAAAAAAAAAGTATACAAAAATTGTAAGCAGCAAGAGAAATCATGTGTTAAAAGTGCATGTCATTTATAGATTTTATGCTACAAGTTAATCCAAAGTATTTTTGTTTTTCTTCAATTTGTGGTCAGTTCTCTAAATGCGCTCGTGTCAATATGGATACGAAAGCGGGTCACCCTCCCAAGTACTAACCGCGCCCGATGCTGCTTGACTTCGGGGATCGGACGAGAACCGGTACTTTCAGCATGGTATGGCCGTTGGCTACAAGAAAGCGGGAGTTTATGAAAGTTAACTGCATATTTGGACATTCAAGGCCATTTCGTCTGGTATTTCTTTGGAAAATAGAAAATGAAATGTGATTTGTTCTTCCAAAAATTTGATCACTCGCCATAAAACTTGTCGATTCATGTTTCGGACATCTGAAAACGAGTAAATTAATCGAAAATTAGAAGTATATATATATATCAAGAATTCAATACTTTTTTCTTTAGTATGAAGGAAGTATAAATTTATTTAAAAAATAGAAAAACAAAATGAGAGATAATCATATCTATTCCACACGTTAAAAAACAAAAAAACAAAAAATAATATTTAATTTTTTTTTTTTTTTTTTTTTTTTTTTGAGTTCTAAAGTTATTTAAAAATAATACAATTCCTTCAATGAATATCAAGAAGCAAAATTTCAGACCATTAGAAATTCTTATTCAGATATCATGATCTTTATTCTAAATTTATCAGAGCATCTTTCTGACATCGCATTATTTTCCTTTGTCGTTTAGAAATGAAAGTTATCTTTTTAAAAATGTGAAAGTTTTGAAAAGTGGCTGGAGAGTTTTAGGAAGCAATGAGATTTTGTAATATAAATGGATCTTTTTACGCGACTTCACAAACGACATTCACTTTTTATTTAAGAACTATTTTGTTAAATAAAAAGGCAATTAATAAATCTACTTTGTTGTGTTTTATTTTAACTTTTATTTATTTATTTATTTATTTTTATGCTATAAATTTTGTTTTCCAAATAAAGTAAAAATTTTCTACATAAATATAATTTTATTTCAGATTGTAAAATTATACAAATATTTCAGATACATTTTTATAAATTTCATTATTAATATTTATTTACAATTTTTACTCCTTCTTATTAATAATGTTGCCTAATCCAAAATTCTTTTTTGTGTTTCATTTTCTTAGAAACTGTTCCATGAATTGTTTGAACTAATAATAGCTTAAAAACCAACTGAAATTGCAAAAACCTCCGTTGATAAAAATAGCATGAAAATAATTCTAGTGGGCAACAAACTTTTTTAGGAACCGTAGTTCAACTACATTACAAGAGCGAAGGAAGCACAGTGGTACAAAACCACCGTACACATCTGTGTTGTTTATAAATGCCGAATTGTTCAATGGATTTTGTCTTAATTTCTTTAAATAACAATTTATAACTGAACTGTCTTCTGTGAATTATATTTCTTTGGGTCACAGATATCATTAGAACAATATTTATCTGGATTAAAAAGATACTTTTTGGATAAATGAAAATTTTGCAGTGAAGATGTTCAATTTTTATTGGAGAATATTATCTGAATTCTATGTACTAGATATTTTGTTTGAATTAAAAAAAAATATTAGTAGCAAAATTTATAATAAACTAGTTATATATATAGATATATATCGGTAAATGTTCAGCATTTTCTAAACTACCAAACGGAACGGTTTTAGCATGACAGTCTACATAAATATTCCCACATGAATATTCATTTCATGAAAACCACACGAATATTCCTCTCGTGAATATCCTAAATATATTTTTCTAAATATCATAAAAATCTTTATAAAAGACAAATGAATATATCTTTTTTTATAAATTTGCAAAAAACGCGGTGTCTTTAGTGTATTCGTTCATATGTCTTTGACTTTCCATATATGTTAATGATAACAGTCTTCAAATTTCGTCACTATCATTAAGGACTGAGTCTTTAAAATTAATGGTCGCATCTGTACACAATTGTTTTTGTTTCTGGGGTGTGATTATCATTCTTTATGGCAATATTTTTGCAAGTATTCCATCATTCCCGATGTTCGAGTCATATACTCTGACCTTTCCATCTGCATAATGGAGCTTGGAAGGAGATTTATCGAACAATAGCAAGCAAATTTATCGTTTGTGGGCTCTCAAAAAGCCAAAAATTTTCGTGGTACAAAACGCAAACTTGAGGGTCTTTTGCTGCTAAAGCTCTTCATTTGAAAAGTCCGCCTCGCTGTGCGATGAGGTGTACTTTGTGATGTACTGCATCTAATTCAGTAATAAGTAGTTATATTACCGTCTTTCTGTTGCTGCGGATTATTGTGTGCTACTTGCTATTCACTCTCTCGTTCACCAGTCTTTTTAACACGCTTTTATTAGTTTCACCTGTATGTATGTATGTATGTTATGTATGTTATGTTTGTATGTATGTTTGCATGTTTGTAACCGCTCTGGGAGCAAACAAAAAATCTATATTGCAAAAAAAGACTTTCTATACGTGAACGCCGTGACTGTGAGGTAAAGCTCCGGGCTACGAACCTAAAGGTCTAACTTTCGACCCCAGGCAGGGGAGATATTTTAAAAATGGTTTTTGTTTACTTCTAAATTATTTTAATTAAAGATTTAAATGTATGTAAATATTATGGTGTGTCACTCACACGATTTTCTCTTACCCTGCATTTTAATACTAAGATAGATATTTTGTGCTTTCTAGTTCACATTTCTATAAAAGCGTGTTCTTTAATTTTTTAAAACTATAATATTATTCGACTAGAATTGTTGTTACCTCTGCAAGGTATTTTTTCTAACCTGGCGATTATCCCTCGTTCAAAGTCACTTCAACCCTTCGTCTTATTCATGACTATATTAACTTCCGCAATAACGCTGTCGTTTGAAAGTAAACTTTCCTTATATACGGAACTCTGCACTGTTACGTCACTCTACATCACTGCCAAATTAATTTCCTTTCAAATAAGGAACGTCGTCAAATCTTGGCCACTCAGTATGTATATTACTAATTCGAGATTTTCTGAAATTAAAGGTTGGTTGGTTGGTTGGTTGTAGGATTTAAGGCCGATTGACTCCTGATGTGTCCTAGGCCTAGAGGGGGAATGCCCTCCGTGGGGGTCTTTCTAAGGGGTCCTAGCCCGTATTTACGCAAGTTTCGGAGGAAACCACGGAAAACTCCGAACGGCTAGGTCGATGAGCGCGACCTGGGATCGAACCCGGCACTTCCCATCTACCAGCTTTGAGCGCAGAACCGCTCGGCCGCTGGTGGGCCCTGAAATTAAAGAAATTAAAATATTGCCATTGTAATTCATATTCAAAAGCTTGTATCTAAAATAACGACGCGTTATCCTAAGTTATATCTTTAGATTATTCTTTTTACATTTTTGAAAAAAACTTCAAAATTGCACAAAATTTCTTAATTTGTTAATTAAAATAAATAAATAAATAAATAAATAAATAATAACATTTTTAAATAAGAATTTATTTGTAAGCTAAGGTAAAAATAAAATAAAAAAAATTCCAAAATTTTGTACGTTCTTCAAGTTTATTTTAACTTTTGTGATTTTACTGAAATTTTATGTTGGATTAGTATATTTCATTAATTCAAATGAGTTCTTGTTAAAATTAATGTTATTCTAAATTAAAATAAATATTGTAAACTATTTTTCTCTTTTTTGGGTACCTTATATATAACCAAACAATCAGTACAAATTTTGTCTTTTTTAATAAATAGTTTTGTATTTTATTAACTATGTCCTTTTGCTATATAACTATTAATAAGTTTAGCTTTAATTATTGTTTAAATGGATGTTAGTGTGGAACTCTGCAATGACAGTGATTGATAAAATATTTCCTTTCTAAACTGTTGTTCATATCAATCAAGCTAGACTTGGAAAGCTATATTTGTTTTGCATATTTAGCAAAATATTCGCATATGAGTAAATGGTTACATCTGGTAGAAAACCCATTTATTTGTAAACCTTAAAACTTCTATAATTAATCGTATTTCTAGTAGACTTATGTTTTGTGTTCATCCTAATATTTAAACATACCAAAGCTGGTAGAAGAAAATGAGAGAAACCTTCCAATAGCACCCCATGTTTATCTAGAAAGTTACTGGTTTTAAATAACTCAAATTTCATTTAACTCAAATATTTAAAACAAATATATATTAATAAATTAATAATGAATTTTTGTCTATGCTAGAAACTTATTATTACAGTGAAACCTCTCAAGTTGGACACCCCTATAAGTTGGACACCCCTCTAAGTTGGACGCTTTTTCTCGGAACGGAATGTATCCATTAACATTATGTCTAACCCCTATAAGTTGGACACTTTTTCTTGGAACCGTAGGTGTCCAACTTAGAGAGGTTTTACTGTATTATTATTTTACTTTTTTCGATATAAAGAAGAAGAAAATATTGGATTCATAAATTCATAAAACTGAGAAAAAAAATATACCGCATTCATCTAGAAAGAATAAGTGGCCATTTTCTAAATCCCTTAACTAGAAATATAGATATCCGAGCTATGCGCATAAGGCACGCCAATAAACTGAATAAGCGAAATGAACGAGAATTTCTTGTCTACACATTTCTAGATGGTGAAACAATATTCTAAATCGTTTGACCTCGATAATATAGACAAACTCTCTAGAATTCTAATTGGGGTTTCTAGAACTCGCTTTCAAAGGGGACGAGAATTTATAAGGATGGCATGGAACTATTTTTTCTAGAGCCACAATTTAGATTGTAGATGTTAGTTACAAAATGTTTTCTCAGTGGAACATTTTTGGCTTAGGTTTTCTATGGATTTCTACGATTTGTGACGCAAAGTGCTTGCGGCATTCGTGCCTAATTTGCTCGCCTGACGATAGGTCTTGTCTTTTTTCAACCTAAAATAATTTTTGCGAGTTCTTGTATTTTATGGTGTTTATTCAAAGTTTTATACTTAAGAAGAATATGTGGATGGAGTCCAGATCTTCATAATGAAAGCCACGCTTCTGCAAGCTCCGATGGCTGGCTAAATTTACCAGGGTAAGGGGTGAGTACCGGTTGCGTATTATGTTGTGTTGGATGGATGAACTTTTCAGCTCTTTGTAGATGTATTAATTTTGTTTCTAGCCCCACTGGTTTAAAAGATATGAGTATTTTTATAATGTTATGTTTTTCCATCATGCTTTTTCCCTCTATGGATTTCTGTAGGGGCTTTATTTATATATATAAGTTATTTAACAAATAGTAATCTTGCTAATTATGTCTTCTATACCTTAATTAAACCTTTTCCGTCATTAATTTCAAATTTTTAAATTATTTTGTACACTTAAACATAAATTTTTAATTATCAATTACGTTTTCCATTGCTTTTCTTCCCTTTGTTTATCCCTTTTTAAATCATTGTAATGTGTTCGATGCTATTATTTTTCCCTTTTTTGTTTTCATGTCGGGATTTTTTCAAAATTTGAACCAAGATCTCTTAGCTGTTGCCACTGATGGTATAGTGAATGTTTTTGGGGTTTTATTTGATTGGTTAATCCTTAACGATTTGGCGGGCATGGTCTTTTACTTAGAATAATAATAGAGGAAGAAGGAGCACGCCAATAGTCTTAATGCTTACAAACCCCTTCTAGTGAAATGCCAGCGAAAGCTACTTTTGCTCCTCTCAATATTGAAGTTTGTTAATAAAGGCTTGTTAATAATCGCTGTTTTTTGTGGCAACACAACAGCTTATGTAGAAACCTTATGCTCCTTCTTCCTTTATTATTATTCTATGGTCTTTTACGGGCAAACCGTTGCCATGCAGGGTTTTCAAATAACCCTGGGACGTTCGCTGTATTATGGTGGCCAACCTTTATTGTTGGATATGTTTTAATATTGTTAATTTCTCTAATAATGATAGTTAATTAAGTGATTCTTAGTGTATCAGTGGGGCTCCTTAGTATCTTTGAATCGTTCTAACCCTGCTTTACCCTGGGTTAGGTTTGTTTTGCACCTATCCCTAACCAATAGGGTTATTTCTTATGTCTGTTTCTTTATTTTTTATTAATTAAGGATTATTGGGTCATTGCTTTTGTTTTGGCGGAGCTCCTAAGCACCTTTTAATTGTTTTAACCTAATAGGGCTCTGGGTCGGGTTTGTTTTGTATTTTTTCCAATCAATTGTGATTTCTCCTGTATTTGATTATTTTATTTTTTATAATTATTTTATTTTTCTACTAATAAAGGTTATTTGAATCTATATTTTGTAATTTAGTGACCCCTCAGTATCCCCAAAGTGTCTCAACCCTATAGGGTCATGGGTTGGGTATGGTTAGCATCCCTTCTCAATCAATTGAGCTGATTCCTATATATGGTTTTATGCTCTTTTCTTCTTTTTGAGTGAACCGGTTGTCAGAATAACTTTTGTTATGTATCGTTGGAAAGGTCTGGAGTAGCCACACCTTCTAGGCTAACCCTCCTCCCTCCCCGCTAAAGGGCGCTTCTTTTTTTTTTTTTTTTTTTTTTTTCATGATTGCTGTAATTAATAAGCTATTCACAATAATCCTGCAGTTTTTGTTGCCTTTTGTTTAGTTTTCTTATATCTTCTTTACCCTCAAGCGCCTTTTTAATTAACGGTTTTTTGGCGACCAGGGAACCAAAATTAAATGTTGGTTACCTCCTTTTTTTTTTTTTTTTTTTTTTTTTAACCTAAAGATCATTCCATTCAAAAATTTTTAACTAATTTTGTGCCCAAGGACTTAGTTTTCACTAGTTTGAAAAGTCCTTTAACCCTTTTTACTTAACCAATTATTTGGCGCCATTTTTTCTTAACTTTTCCAGTTTTTCGGTTTTTTGTCATTTTTTCAGCCTCTAATCATCCGATCTTAACTTTCTATATATCGTTGAATAGGTTTTTGCTTGCCCCACCCTCTAAGCTTAGCACCTTTTCTCCCCGCCAGAGGACGCAATCCCTATTCCTTAAAAACCGTATCTTTTTAACCAATCACTGCAATCTTGTGTTTCTTGTTGCCTCCCTTTTATTTTTGTTATTTCTCCTTAACCCATCGACTCTTTTTCTTTTTTGGCGTTTTGGTGACCAGGGAACCAAATTGCAATGGCTGTAACTTTTAGAATTTTAACTTTCCGACTACCCCAATCTAAATTTTAACCTGTTTCTCAGCCCAAGGACTTGCTTTTTACTAATTACTTAAGTCCTTTAACCCTTTTTAGCTGACCAATTATTTGGCGCCATTTTTTCTTAACTTTTCTAGTTTTTTGGTTTTTTGTCTGTATTTCAGCCCTTAATCATCCGATCTTAACTTTCTATATATCGTTGAATAGGTTTTTGCATGCCCCACCCTCAGAGCTTACCACCATTTCTCCCCGCCAGAGGGCGCAATCCCTATTCCTTAAAAACCGTATCTTTTTAACCTATCATTGCAAATTTGCGTTTCTTGTTGCCTCCCTTTTATTTTTGTTATATCTCCTTAACCCATTCTCTCTTTTTCTTTTTTGGCGTTTTGGTGACCAGGGAACCAAATTGCAATGGCTGTAACTTTTAGAATTTTAACTTACCGACTACCCCAATCTAAATTCTTACCTGTTTCTCAGCCCAAGGACTTGATTTTTACTAATTACTTAAGTCCTTTAACCCTTTTTAGTAAACCAATATTTTGGCGCCTTTTTTTTTTTTTTTTTTTTCCCTTAACATTTCCAGTTTTTCGGTTTTTTGTCAACATTTCAGCCCATAATCATCCGATCTTAACTTTCTATAAATCGTTGAATAGGTTTTTGCATGCCCCACCCTCAGAGCTTACCATCTTTTCTCCCCGCCAGAGGGCGCAATCCCTATTCCTTTATAAACTGTTCAAAAATTTATTTGTATGTATATATGTATATGTATATATGTATATATATATATATATATTTTTTTTTCTCACAAGTTGTGCTCCCCGTGTATATATATGTGTATGTGTGTGTGTATGTATATATATATATATATATTTTTTTTTTTTTTTTCTCCCTGGCAATCGGCTAACTCTCCCCCTTTTTTTTTTTTTCCAGGTGGGTTTTTGCGTCAAAACTTTGGCTCAATGTCCTCTATTTATTATTATTATTATTTTTTTTTTCTCCTCCAAGGTTTCAGGAGGTAACTAAAATTTTTAAATCTACATCTATAAATATATATATATATATATATATATATATATATATATATTATTTATTTATTTATTTATTTATTTATTTATTTTTTTATTTTATTTTATTTTATTTATTTATTTATTTATTTATTTATTTATTTATTTTTTTTGAGCTGGACGTTCTGTGTCTGATGCGCGTATGCGTGGCTGGGAAAGCCCCTCCACGGTTTGATCTGGATAGTTTTGAATTAAAAATTTTTGTTAGTATCATTAATACTGAAATCTTTGCATAAAACAAAAGCTTTTCTAAAAGCTAAAATTATATTAGGATTCCAAAGTCCTTTTTAAGGCTAATAGGCCCTTTCAAAACTACATCAAATGGCTAGTCCCTACAGTTCAAGTGTAGAAGATAATAACGAAGAAGATAAGCTCGTTTCAACAAAAATGTCAAATACAACACAAGATTTCGCTGACCCCTCGCTGATTCAAACTCCAGCAAATATTCCCATGGGAGACAAGCTAAGAAATAAAGAAGATTTTATCCAGTTTTCCTCGGCTATCGATGTCGCAAGGGCCGCAATTTCGATTATTTCAACAGTCAGAAAAAAGAGTTTAAAAGCCCCTTTGAATATCTTCGAATGCGCCTTTCATCGCATTATAGCCCTGCAAACAACACAAGACCAAGTGGCTACCTCTCCACAAGAATCTTCAGCACAACCCTTAACTCAACAAGTCGATGCAAGCACCGATCCCAGTTCTCAAGCAATTTACTCCCCACTGAGAGAATATCAGAGGGGAATACAAAAGCGACTAACAGAGATTAACCAAAATATTCAGGAAATTAAGGGTCTCCAAAATAGCTTAAATAATAACTTCAAGCAACAAGAAACTCTAATTAGGGAATACTTACCTCATCCACCCCAAAAAGAACAACAGGTACCTCACCAAGTATTGCCTCAAAGAGTTTCGCCAACTTCTCAATCATCTAATGGAAGTCTTACAATGGCTCAAACCCTAACCCTTCACCACCAGAGAAACAAAGAATTTCCTCAAGCTCCTTTAAATCCAATAAATAGCAAAATGCTTCAAGCCCTGGAAGCACACAAAAAGCTTAACTGTACTCTCTTTGTAAAGTCGACAAATCCTTCTGACAGAGGAATTAACATTATGAACTTACTGAAATCTCGAAACTTAGCTACTTTAGCCAGAATCGAAGGAAAACAAATATACAGGGCCTCGGTAGACCTTCGCTGTCCCACCCCTAGAGACGCAGAATTAGTATCGGCAGACCTTCTCGCTAATCCAGACATCAAGGAAAAACTAGTCATCAAACCCAAACCGTGCCCAAACGTTTGGTTTATTCTCTTAGGAATTCCAGCAGATTCAGACGAAATCCTTCTCCTCCAAAAGATCAAATCTTCAACCGGCCTACCAAATGAGTATCCAGATCTAAAAATCATAAAGTACCTAGATACTAAATTTAATTATCTGAAAAATGTTATCCTACAGGCCCCGCTCCCTGTAGCGGATGCCCTTATAAATTCAGAAAAGTTGTCACTAGGTATTTATACTAGTCACTTTCGACCTTACACTAGAGTGTCTCGCTGCACGAACTGCCAATCGCTCGAGCATGTCACGGCTCAATGTTCCAGCGATGCCGTGTGCTCCAGATGCTCAGGAAATCACAAAAATGAGGGTAGCTGTGCAGCTAGACCCAATTGTGTAAATTGCCAAAGGTACAACAGCAAAATCCGAAAAAATGGGGGAAAGATCATCTCCTCCGAACATCCCGCATATTCTCTTGAATGTCCCCTATATGCGGACAAATATAATAAATGTAGAGAGAAATTGGACGCAAAATATTCAACTAAAAAACCACCTCCTCCACCTGAAAATCCACCAAGGTCAAGATCTAAATCCAACACAAATAATCAGCAAATTCAAAGAGACATTAACAAAGCCTCCAATCAACACTCCAGCGATTCCCGTTCAAGAAATGAACAAATTTCAACTCGATCTAAAAGGCCTAGCCAGTCTAGAGACAGATATGCGACAAAAAATAAATCACAGTCTTCTAACCAACAAAACAAACCCCGTCGATCTCCCAGCAGATCTAATCAGAAGTTCCAGAGACGACGAAATCGTTACCCTAGTTACATACAAAACAGTGACTATTACCAAGAACAATTTCAGGATCAACAACCTTACTATTCGGATTCTCTACAATATCCTTATTACTACGATTTCCCATACCCTCCACCCATGAATTACGGACAATTTATAGAACCGTCAACATACCCAAGGCAGCTTAATGAAGCTCCTTACCGCAGCTCTTCAAGGTCTTCTTACAGGTAACCAAGTTACCCTTTTTCTTTTTTCTAACCTTAAAATTGTTAAAATTCGAGTCTAATTTAAAAGTCTCAAAAGTTCTCTCTTCCCACTCCCAAGAGACAACGTCCTCTCTAAATCAACAAAATTTCAATAACTTAAAATTCCTGCAGATCAACCTCAATCATTGCGCGGCGACTAACTCAACAGCTCGGGATTTCATGGAGAAAAACTCTATCGACTTCGGGCTGTTGCAGGACGCCTACTGCGCCGTTGGGGGTGATCTGTATGGCTTCCCCTCCACCTGGTCCAAATTCAGCTCAAAGAAAAATTCAGCACACATAGTAATCGCAACACAAAATCTAAATTACACACATCTTTACACTGGGGATCATTGTGTTTTTGTAACTTTGACCACGAAGGAGGGTGAGCTCATTTTGGGCAGTGCCTCTGCTCCCCCGTCCGCAGACTTCGATGACTGTCTGCTGGAGTGGCAGCATTTAATTTCTCAAAAGTCTCTATTCCTTTGCTGCTGCGACCTCAACGCTAATTCCCCGCTTTGGTGCTCACCACGGGAGGACGCTAGGGGTCGCAGTCTCATTGAATTTATAACCTCTAATAATATTTGTTTGGACAATTTCGAAAATTCGGATCCAACTTTTACCAAAGACAACGCTAAGGGCTGGCCAGATTTCACCTTGTGCAATCCTAAGACCTTTGCCAAGATTAACGACTGGTCAGTCCTAGATATCGCGAACAATTCAGACCACAACTATATTACATTTACGATAAATTCTACCCCATCTGTCACTCATTCAAAACGCTTTGCCACAAAACGTGGAAATTTCAATAAATTCAATAAACTTCTCTCCACCCATACTTCCTCCTTAGCAGAAAATATAAACTTAGTAACAGTAACAGATCACTTAGAAAATTTTACTCAAAATTTAATTAATATAATACAATCAGCTGCCACATCTGCCTTCAGACTGAAGAAGTCGGGACGGAAGTTCACTTATACCTTCTGGTCTCCCCAACTTCGTTCCATGCGAAATCACATAACTGCACTTAAAAGACAATTAAAATATATAGATCCCTCCCTCAAACAACAACATAATCAGAAAATAAAACAACACTCGGCCATTTTCAAAAAACAAGTTAATCTAGCAAAACGTAACGCATGGAAGAATTTCTGCACATCACAAACACGCACTTTTTGAACAGCTCAAAAATTTTTCAGTAACAAATTCTTCACACCCACAGAGCTGAAATTTGAGCGTCCTCCAGCTCTTTCTTCAAAGAAAAATAACCTCGAATACCTCACCGAAATTTTATTTCCACATACAATTTACCCGCGTTTCGAAGAACCTTCCTTCTCGGCTCCCTTGGATGCGCCCTTCACGGAGGCCGAGGTAAAAGCCACTCTTTTTAGCTTCAATATTAACAAGGCCCCTGGTCCAGACAACATCGATTTTAAAATTTTAAGAAATTCATATAATACAATGCCACATATATTTTTAGCCTGGACAAATAAATGTCTTGAATTACAATACTTTCCAGAATCACTGCGCAGAGGCGAAGTGGTGTATTTTCTTAAGCAAGGGAAACTTCCCTCTGAACCCACATCATACAGACCGATCTGCCTGCTCCCCACTCTAGGTAAATTACTAGAAAAACTTATAGTAACAAGACTAAATTATTTTCTCGAAACCAATCAACTCCTCCATCAAAATCAATTCGGGTTCAGAGAGGGCAGATCCTGCGAACAGGCTTTGCAATCTATTAAAAGTTCCTGTGCCTTAAGCGCAAATGCCAAGAATTACACCACTATCGTCTCCCTGGACATTAAAGGAGCCTTTGATAATATAGAATGGCCCCACATTTTCAACACTCTCCAAGAAATTAACTGCCCGAGAAATCTTGCGGGAGTCATCCGTTCCTATCTCTCGGAGAGGAAAATCTTAGTCAACTGGGGCGAAGGAATGTCAGTCCTTCCCCAAACAAAGGGCTGTCCCCAGGGCTCATGTTTGGGTCCAATATTATGGATTATCATTGCAAACAAGATCCTCAGCAAGATGGTCTCAGAAGGCTTCGCAACTTTCGCCTATGCAGATGACTTCTCCATTATTTTCTCGGGTCCTCGGAGGAAAGATCTGGAGGACCAAGCCCAGGTGGCACTAAATCTCTTTAGTAATACCCTTAAAGATCTTGATCTACAACTTTCACCTTCTAAATCTAACGCACTAACTTTGGCATTCCCAAAAGCCCTCAAGAGAAGTCCCACGATGCGGATTGAGGGCGTCAGCGTGCATCATGTTCACCAGCTAAAACTCTTGGGCATTATCTTCGATGACCGCCTCAACTGGCTAGCCCATGTAAAATATTTAAAACTTAAGTCCCTCGCGCTATACCACAACTCCATGAAAACGGTTGGTAAAAGATGGGGGATTTCGTCTTCACTATTGAAATTCTGGTATAGCGCAATAATAGAAAAGATACTCACCTATGGTGCTGGCATTTGGGGTGGTCACCTCAGAACTGATGCTATAGCTCAATTAAACTCTGCACAAAGGCCCTTCCTCTTGCAAATCGCAAGAGGATACAAAACAATTTCTACTGACGCCCTCACCGTTATCACTGGTATTCCTCATGCCCACCTGCAGGTCTCCCAAATTTATATTAAAACTAATATTCTTCAACTTAAAGACACTGAATTAGCTTCAATAGTTTTTCCTCAGACCCCAATCCAATCTACGACCTGCAGTTGGAGTATTCATCCGGGAAAGGACGTTGCTTCCCTTCTTATCAATAGTTCTAAAAATAGTTTTACTCTCTCTGCTCAGGTGGCTGTCTACACCGATGGATCTAAGACTGTTCATGGTGTGGGTGCAGCTTTCTGCACCTTCGCATCGGGTGAAATTGTCCACCGGTGGGCGGGCCGACTTGAGGACTATAACTCGGTCTTTCAGGCCGAACTCTTGGCCATTAACCCATTTCTTACCATGATCCCCATTTGGGGATCATAGATAATTTTAATGTTCTTCACTATAATTTCAGATTTTTCGCTTATTTTTAAAGTTGTATATTCACACTAAAGTCTACTCTTAATATATATAGCGAAAATTTTATGAGTTGCTGAAAAAAAACTATATATATATAACTTTCTTTAAAAGAATCGTTCGTAAATTACATATTTTTAGATGTATCAGTTTACTAAGATAATATCTGATACTTTATATTGAAATAATTATTTTTTTCTTATAGAGAATATGCCTGCATGTGTTCTAAATAATATGACATGAAAAATGTTCAAATTGTTTTTATTATAATTTGACCACAGCGAAAATACAGTGATCCCCATTTGGGGCTCACGGGTATTGTGATGTAAAAAAATTTCCTATTTACATTGAAATAGAACTTACCTTTTTCTTAAGATATTTGGAAAATGTCTCTAGAAATTTCATAAAGGGCGTTTCCTTGAAAAATGTGAAATGTGTGAGTTACAATAATACAAAAGAAACAGGAAGAGATAGGGCCGGAAGGGGAAGAAGGGGAGGGAACAATAAGCAGGTGTTGGCATTGTGAATCCTCAAAGCTATTTCCCCATCAAAGAGTAAAATGGAGACACTAACAATAACTGATAAGCAGAAAAGGGGGGGGGGAGAAAAAGGATTTTTGTACAGGTGTTCTGAATTATACATGTTCTTAGTTGTTGGTGTGAATTCTCTTCACACATGTTTTTTTCAGTGTTGTTACAGAGTCTTTTCTGCTTTGAATTACCTTGCAATACGTAGTACGATTTTCATAAATACATAATAACTGTACTATTCTCATTTGTATTTATACAAATATTTGTTATTTATATTATATTTGGATGATCATGAGTTGCAAAAAATTTTCAACTCTAAGAGAGCTTGAAGAATATTGGGACAATAACCTTGATTTGACAGATGTTGAAGATATTGATGGTACTATTGATATAGTTGAATTACCACCAGATACAGCGGATGCTGTTTCTGATATGGAAGATATAGATGAAAACGAATTAGAGGATACCATACCAAATGATGTTCCAGGTTCCTTAGAAATACATGGCGGGAAGTGTAATGAAGAAGTTGCGATTCCAAGAAAAAAGAAATCTAAAACAGAAAAACCTGCATCGAAATGGATTAGAAAACACGCATCATTCAATAATTCTAGTTATGGAGAAGAAGAATGCAAGAAGCGTGAAATGAATATGATTGAAAAAGTAAAAGGTAAAACACCAGTAGAAATTTTTGAAATGTTCTTTACAAATGAACTGGTAAATCATATCGTAAAAGAAAGCATATCTTATGCTGCTCAAAATAATCGTCACGAATTTACACTCTCTCAAGACTGTTTGAAAAATTTTTTAGGAATCTTACTGTTAACTGGATATCACTCCTTACCTCAAGAGAAAATGTATTGGTCAGAAGAAGAAGACATAAATGTAGCAGTTGTGCGAAAATGCATGCCGAAAAACCGTTATATGGAAATAAAGAGAAACCTACATTTTAGTGACAATACAAACATACCAATGATAAATGGAACTAAAGACAGATTATTTAAAATACGACCAATTATTGATGAGCTAAATAAAAATTTTATGCAGTTTGGAGTATTTTCGCATAATATTTGTATTGATGAGCAAATGGTGCGTTATTATGGACATCATTTTTTGAAACAATTTATTAGAGGCAAACCCATCCGCTTTGGATTCAAGCAATGGGCAATGTGTTGTGGTGTGACAGGATATTGCTATAATGCCGAAGTCTATGAAGGTAAGATAAGTAACAATTCAGAAACGAATACGAATGGATTAGGAATGTCTGTAATACTGAATAAAATAGCAATCATTGATAAACCAGAAGAACATTGCTTTTATTTTGATAATTTTTTCACAAGCTTTGATTTGATGAAAAATTTAAAAGAGAGAAATATATCTGCCACAGGAACGGTGAGATATAACAGGATGAATAATTGCTCTATAAAACCAGATAAAGAAATGAAAAAGGAATTTCGAGGGTCTTTCGATTATAGATATGATGAATTGAATGGAATATTTGGACTTGTTTGGAAAGACAACAGTTGTGTTAGAATGTTATCTAATCATTTAGAAATACTACCATTAGGACGTGTGTCAAGATGGTCTAGAACTGACAAAAAACAAATATCAATTCCACAGCCTAACGCCATAACAAACTATAATAAGAACATGGGTGGTGTTGACAAGCTTGATTGGAATATACAAAAGTACAGAATAAGAATCAGGGGCAAAAAATGGTACTTTCCCATTTTTACTAATGCAGTGGATATGGCCCTTGTTAATGCTCATACTGTGTACAACATTGGTAATGAAAAAATGCCATTATTAAATTTCAGAAGAGAAGTTGCACGATTTTATTTGAATTTACATTCTCTTTCTGATCCAAAAAACAGTGGAAGGCCATCATATAGCATGGCTGCCGAGAAACGTGTACCAGAGAATGTGAGAAAAAGTATTGAAGGACATTATTTAGAAAGAACACTAAATGGAAAACAGAGAAAATGTGCAGTTTGCAAAAAAAATGTTCGGAAACAATGTGTAAAGTGTGATGTTGGATTACATGTAGAATGCGTTATTAAATGGCATTCATAAAAATGTTATGATTATTTTACATGCAATGTACCGTGATCCCCAAATGGGGATCGAGTTTTAAATCAATAAAAATCATATATTTATTTCCAGTATCATAAAATTTAATTAACCATGTCTGTTTACATGCTAAAAAGTAACAAAATTTTAAAAAAATAATTAAAAAAAAAATCTGGTACTTAATGGGTTAAGAAGGCTCTGGACTGGGCACTTTCAGCCTCCCAGTACCCTGAAATTTGTATTTTTAGTGATAGTCTCTCGGGTCTGCTCGCTATTGCCCGCCACAGGAGCAGAGATCCACAAGTTTTAGAAATCAAAAAACTTTTAACGAACCAATCCATAAAAATCTCCCTGGCGCACGTTTCTGCCCACAGGGGAGTCGACGGCAATGAGCTTGCGGACTCTCTGGCCAAAGAGGCGACCGAATTTCCAACAATCAATATCTCCCTCCCAGCTCCTCCATCATTCGTTAAAACAAAAATTAAACAAATTCTAAATCTTAAATGGCAAAACCTGTGGAATGATTCTGAAAAAGGTAGGTATACCTTTAATCTCGTTCCACAGGTTAACCACAATTCTTGGAATCTGACCCCCCCCCCCCATCACGGCGTTCCTCACTGGCCATGGTCCTTTTCCATCGTATCTTCATAGGTTTCATTGTCGACGATCTCCACTGTGTCCCTGCGGCGAAGAGGGGACTCCAAGTCATTATTATTTCCACTGTCCCTTAACTATAAATTATCATTTAAGAAACCCAAATCCTCGCCCCCCAAATTGGCTAGAGGATATAATCACAAGAAAGCCGCTAGTCCACAAACTAAACAAAATATTTGATCTATTAATGGAACTTTCCAATTTAACTAACTGAAATTTATCTAATTTTCTCAATTTGTAAATTCTTGTATTTTTATTTATTTTATTTTATTTTACTTTATTTTATTTTATCTTTATTATTGTTTTAATTTTTATTTTTAAAACTCAGTACTTGGTTGCCTGTACTGCTGCTGATTAGCAGAAAGATCTGATATCACTACAGCGGCCCCTTGTCGCGTGAGGGAATACTCCCTGGCAACTGAAGTCAACCTACTTTTTTTTTTTTTTTGATGAACTTTATTCACCAGTTCTTCATGCACAGCATTAACCGTAGTCAGCATGCCAACTGTCGCGTGGGACCGGCTGGGTTCGGCATGCTGACCAACTTTGTTTAGTAATTTTTTTTTTTTTTTTTTGATCCTCCTGCGTGCAGGGGGATCTTCTCGGGACAGCCCTACGGGGACTTCGGTCCTCGTATAGCTCAACACTGCTCTGCGAGCGGTGAGCCGGGGCTGTTCCCCTGTTCAAAGTTTTATACTTATTATTGAAATCATGATTTCATAAGAATTACAACTACTAATTCAACTATCCTACTGGAAATGACACTCTAGGTTTTTTCTCGATTTTACTGCATCGTAAATAGGATTACAGAATTCGTAATACTTACTTTCAAACAATTCTGAATGTTGATAAACCAAGCAAGGTGTATGCCATAAAAACAGCTCTTCTCACTGACACAAGTTGAACTACCATTCATAAATTAGATGGGATATAACACAACCCACCGCCCAACAAAGGGTTAAAATAATTAAGTTGTAAACAAAGTATTCTAAAATTAATATTTGTTCACCTAGATTCTAAAGTAAAATGAAAAAAGTAATCAAAAATATTTTTATAGATGTTAATAAACAAGACAAGAACTTTAGAATTGTTATTATAGTGCACTTAGAACAAAAATATACCGCCTTCATCTAGAGTGAATGAGTGGTCGTTTTCTAAATCCCTTAACTAGAAATATAGATTACCGAGCTATGCGCATAAGGCACGCCAATAAACTGAATAGACGAAATGATCCAGAATTTACAGTCTACACTTTTCTAGACGGTGAAACAATATTCTGAATCGTTTGTATTGCGAAAAATTCTCGCTTGATTTTCTAGTATTGGGTAATAAACCAAGATTATAGTCGCTGAAACCCGCCTCTTGTATTCGTTTTTATTTGCAGAGATTTTTAAATAACTCTGCCCTCGAGAATATAGCCAAACTCTCTAGAATTTTAATAAGGGTTTCTAGAAATCGCTTTCAAAGGGGACTAGAATTTATAAGGATGACATGGAACTAATGTTTCAGTTATGTTGCAAAAAGCTTACAATCTTTCATAACGTAACACGTTTTAGTATGCTCTCTGATACCTTTCTGAAACATTCGCCCTTTTTAATTTTCTATCTGTTAAGTGATTGTGACGTTTCTGTTACGTATCTGCTTTTTTGTTACGATCGCGGACATTTCTACGTTTTTGAAACTAATAGGAAAGAAATCTGAACGTTTTTAGAAGTTTCGGAAATGTTTATAAAGTTTCCACGTTATATGATTGTTACGTTTCTGGAACATTTTGTGCTGTTAGGGTTCTGTGCTGTATGGGTTTTTTCTAGACCCACAATTTAGATTCTAGATGTCAGTTACAAAATTGTTTCTCAGTATATAACCACGTTTCCTAAGAGTAGTAGTGAGGACGAGTCCAAAAGCTTGGAGGGGTGCCAAATTAACCGACAGATTGGGATTTGGAAAAATCCAATCATTCGACTCTCTTTTATTGCTTATTTCTTTCAATCAGATGACTATTACCACTATTTAACCACTGGACTCGTTGAGTCAGCACCTGTGCAGAGGCTTCCATGGTCTCAAGGAATGGTGTTAAAATTATTTAAATTATGATTCATTGTTTTCAGAAAAAAAATACATCAAAAATCATGTTAAACATTTGCTAAAAACTAAAAAATAACAATATCATTGCATTTATGAACTCTTATTAGATTTAATGAAAAATCTTTTTTAAACTTTTAGATGCTTTTTTCCTTTCAACATCAATTTCTCGGATAAAATTATATCAGTGTTACATTATATATTTTATATTTATTGTTCTCAGTTTTTACAATTATTATCTCAATTTTAAATTATTATCGTATAATATTAAAAACACTATTCTGAAATTTAAAAATGTTATGTGTTAAAAAAAAAAAAAAAAAAAAAAAAAAAAAAAACACAAAACATTTTATTTCAAATATTTACCTTCATTTATTTCAGATGAAGTTTTAACATTTTTAAAAATAAATAAATAAATAAATAAATAAATATAAAATATAAATCTTATAACGTAACATTCAGATGATGAACGCATTTCTTAGTCTGCTATATCAATAAACGTAATTATATTTATTTTGTTTCTCCCATTCATCATCTTGTTTACAAATGTACTTTTATTGCTGTTTTTACTATGTTAAGCACAAATTCTTTAACTGTAGGAAATCATTTGGTAACTTAGTTCTAAGTGCCTGTTTTTTTTTTTCCTTTACTTGCGTAAGTATAATGCAAGAAATAGTTTGGACTGCTAGCAATTAAAGTATAAAAAAAAAGTCAAATTATTTTTTATCTTTTTATTTACTTATTTATCTATTTTTTATGCATTAAACATTTTTTTTTAAATCAATTATTCAAACATTTTTTGTGAATATTTTTACTTAAAAGTTAAATGAATAAATAAATAAATAAAAACTAAATTGTATTTAATTTTCCAACACTGTGTCACACATTCCAACAAAGTTGAAAAGTGTTCATGACTTCGGTTTGTCCGTCCATCTGTAACTCCCGTAAATATTTATGGAATTTCTTGAAACTGACGTATATTATTCAAGTTTACCATGAGATGTACTCTATTGAAAATGGAGTAAATACCAACAGTGGTTTGAGTACAGAGACTCCCGAAACACTTCCAAAGCACAGCGTTCTATGAGAGGTATTTTCGTAAGCTGTATTTTAATGAGTTTGCGCAAATCATAATGAAACTGACATTTACTATTCGCATGTACAAGCAAATTCTTTCTACAGAATATAGTAGTTATTGGCATTCACATTTACAGGGTTATAGAAAAATACAGTAGAACTTGGATAATTCGAAGTTGAAGGGACCAGAGAAAAATTCGAAATATCCAAAAATTCGAATTACATATACTATTTTGTAAAAAAGAAGAGATAAATTAAAAAATTATAACTCTATGTTCAAAGATTTAACATATAAACTTTATATCTAAGAATACTGCTACTCCCCCCCCCCACACACACACACATTAAATCAATATTTTTTACGAGCTTCAACACTTTCAACATATTCAAACATTTCAACACTTTTTAAAAAATAGTCAGATATTTTTGATTGCTTGTTTAAGTACAATCTTTGTGTCATAGCATATGAGTTCAACCCATCAATTGATAGAATCTTCTACATTAGATATGACTTTCAGTTAAAAATCTTCGAAGTTCTTGCATACGCACTGTATCTTCTAACGCACTAGGTAGGGGCTTCTCTTGTATTTCCTTACCTTTATTTTGAAAGACTGTTAAAATAAATAATACACTTTGGCTGAGAAAAATGTCAGGAACAAATTTTACTGTTATATTTTAAAGGTAATCGTATGAAAAATTCGAATTATTCAAGTTTCACTGTATTTAGTTACATTAATGGTTATAATGGACAATATTCCTGTGACGTCCCCGTAGGTAAAATCGCCGAACACGTGGCCGATATTTTGTAAACAAATTAGATTCAAGATGCCATTTTATTGTTACGCATAACATTTTCCTAAATATTTCTGCAGTGAATCTTAATAATAATGTTCAAACAAGAACAAAAGAGAAATGTAAACAACTGAATCGAATGATAAAGTTAAGACTATTCCATATCGTAAAATTGCAGAACATTTTATGTATATACACACACACATACATATATATAATGAATAAAAGATTAATAAGAACATTTTATACACACACACATATTTATAGACATCAAAGCTTAAATAATTAGAATTTCAATCACTTTAATAAAGGAATTTACTAAATGGAACATCCATTTAAATATGTTAACATCGCCACAGTTCACACGGCAACTTCTAATATTACATATGTTGATTAATATTAAAGTATATTACTAAAACTGGATTAAAAACAAAACAAAGGTATCACTATAACATTTTTACTTCAATTTCATATAATCTGTAACTCTTAGAAATAATATTGCAAGATAAAAATTTGCAAGCCACAATGCTTTGTTATGGTAGAGTTGAGGATTGTTTCCCTAACCAGCTGATATTCTTGTAGCCTCGAACCCAAAGTGGGAATATGGTCCATTGGAAAAGCATAAAACTCGTTTTTCTTTGAATGAATCGATCTTAAAAATTTCTCATTGATGTTTAAAACCGATTACCATTTGAATTCGTCTTTCTGGCCGTCCGCCTTTCTGTTTGTTGCGCTATAACTTCTATAAATATTCACTGAATTTCTCGAGACAGATATATAATATCCAAGCTCTCTAGGGGATGTTTCTCGTTGAAAAAAGGATTTCATTACATATTCCTTACTGAACAAAGTAGTATTTTTATAGAAATTCAAGAGTAATTGAAATATAAACATTTTACTTTGAAATTATTATTAAAAATAAAGAGTATTGAAAAAAATATAACATTTAAATTTTACAAAATCGCAAATAATATGGAATAGTTTGTACTAATCCATATCACCCGAATCGCCATCTTGGAGGATAAAGTTGGAAGAAATACGTTTATGGAAATAAGACTATCAACTAACTGAACTCCCCCTATCAAAAATGACCACAAAGTTTTTAATCGATTTTATTGTTTCGTAAATAAATTACGGAATTCGTGATATTTACTTGTGAAAAATTTTGAATCTTGATGAACTAAACAAGTTGTATGACACAAAAACTGCGCTTATCACTAACACAAGGTAAACTACCATACATATTTGAGGCCTTGTAAAGACGTTTGAAGTAAGAACTTCTGATGGTTTGCAGCACCATACAGGTGAGATATAACGGTATTTCATTTTACCTGACTATTTCATATTTCCCACCTTTCCTCTATATCTCACCATCTATTGTATAAAATTGCACAATACTGCATACATGTGCTGAGAAAAATGTGGCTGTTTAAATTTTTGAGCATATGCGCTGTTATGTACAATGACATAGGAGAGTTTTTGTAGTGGCATGTATACACAGGCGAACGTTTTATAAAAGTTGTTCAATCTTGCTCAGGATATTTCCAAAAGTGCAGTTTTAGAAGAAAGTATTATTATAATTATAGAAGAAAAATTATATACATACAGAAAATACATATAATGTTTTATTAATTAATGAACATGTATAGCTATTTAAGTACGAGTACAGTATTTAGGAAAGGTACCATAGTTACTTTAAATTTTTAATCTTGAGTTTAATTTATTCGTGCTTTTCCCTATTTATCTATTGTTTGTCTTTTCGACATTTCTATTACGAGAAATTCTATCTGACTATTTTTTTTTTTCTGTTAACCCTTAAAAAATAAAATAAAAATAAAAATTAAATAAAATAAAATAAACTGTAAAGAAGTATTTGAAAATTAATATTTGTTGACCTGGTATCTAAACTAAACTAAAAAAAAAAAAAAAAAAAAGGAAATAATTAAAAAATATTTTTATAGATGTTAATAAACGTAGCAAAAAATTTAGAATTGTTATTATTTAAATTATAGCGCATAGTTTTCAGAAAGTAAAACATTAAAAAATAAAGTTAAACATTTACTAAAAGCTGAAGAATTAAATTATCATTGCGTTTATTGACTCATATTAGATTTATTGAAAAAACTTTTTTAAACTTTTGTGTTTTTCCGTTTATATCAACATCCCAAATAAAACTATACCATTGTTTTATTGAGATAACTGTAAACTATTTGCTGGTTAAAATTTAAACTTTCATAATAACATTTAGCAGGAACAACCGTCGACTTTTCCTGAAGGAATTTTCTCTGTATTTATTGTACTTTCTGAATTTTAACACACTATTGCATAATATTATAAGCACTATTTTGAAATTAAAAAATATTATGTGTTTCATGAAATAAACTTATATCACAAAATACTTTTATTTCAAATATTTACTTTCACTTATTTCAGATGAAGTTTTCACATTCTTTCTTATATAAAAAAAAAAAAAAATAATAATAATAAAAATGTTCACGTGTCATTTTTTTTTCTGAAGTAGCTCAAATAAAAATCTTATAACGTAACATTGAAAGATGAACAAATTTCCATTTCCTTCATATCAATAAACGTCAAAGATTGTTTATTTTTATTTTGTTTACAAATGCTTTTATGTTTATGTTTACTTTGTTAAGCTCAGATACTTTAATTAAAAGAAAATCCTTCTGCAGCTTAGTTATAAGTATATATATTTTTCTTTCATAAGTAAGTATATTGCAAGAATTAAATAAAAGTTTGATTAATAGAGTTTAAAAGTATTAAAAAATTATATGTATATTTGTATTTTATCCATTAAAATCTATATGATTGTAACACTTGCAACTGTAAGAAAGATAATAAAAATAATCGTACAAACCACTTTTATTGATACACAAAAGATTGAAATTACAAAGCAATGTATATATATATATATACAGGGTGTCCCATAAGAATGCAGACATTTTAAAAATTCATAACTGTTGAAGGAATTGGTAGAATTGAACGCGGTTTGCGAAAAAGTTATTCTCATGAGTAGGTTTATTTATTTATTTATTTTTTTTTGTAAAGAAAACTAGTATGTTGTGGCTTCTTCTATCTTTCTTTTATATTTTCCTATTCAAATTTACCCAGTAACAATATTAAAAAAAAAAAAAAAAAAAAAAAAAAAAAAAAAATTGATAACGTTGTTTTAAATTATCCCAGATTTATATTTCAACCATTCCTTTTAAAGGCATTAACGAGACCTTTCGAAATATACCCATCGTGAAAATTTCTAGGGGGGAAGCGATGCCCCCACATGCACAAAACTTTTTTCCTAGTTAACTACTACCATTATCAATAATTCATATTAATTTTACAATCACAAGTTTAAAATAACTCTCATTATGCACATTTATACGAAATTTCGTCCTATACTGCCATGCTAAAAGTTTACAAAAAATGCGATCACAGCGCCACCTCTTGAGCGATTGATCCCCAAATCTAATCAGCACCAGTTTATGTCAGGGTGCAGCTAAATACCAAGATTGATTAAATTTCATTCATTGGTTCGTGAGATACAGTGGACACAAAATTCGTGATACACACACAGAGACACACACACAGACAGACATTTTCTAAAAACTATCAATTCGTGTTCAGGACATCCCAAAACATGTAAATCCATCAAAAAACGGAGGTTGAAACTTTTCACGAATCCAATACTTTCTCTGTATTACATATAGAAGAAAGTAAAAAGAATAGTTAAAATTTTCGTTGATAGAGGACGTTGTACAAATCTCAATTTCCCTGAAAAAGTATATTTATTTATATGCAGATATTTCCAGGCATATAAATTCTATTTTATGTGTTTGCTGTCATCACAAATTACAGTTTACAAATGAGTTACGGCACCGTTAATTACAGCTTTAGTCGGCGATTCGTAGCTCAGGGAAAACAGCTCCACAAAAAGAACTTTATCCATCAAGTTAGCATCGCAGTTAAAGCTTCATGTATGCACAAGCAGGAAGCAAAATAAGAGCTGTGTTAATCGTAAAACAATGCAATTTATAGGACTCTGATTTGCATAATTCTCATTATACGTGTCTGTGCAGCACTCTCTATCGACGAAAAAATTAACTATTTTTTTTTTCCTTTACAAAAAAAAAAAAAAAAAAAAAAAAAGAAACCTACTAGAATAACTTTTACGTAAACTGAGTTTATTCTACCAATTCCCTCAACTTTTATGAATTTTTAATATCTACAGACTTATGAGACACCCGGTATATATATCTGTACTGATAAGTATAAAGGACTGATAAGTAAAAGTCCAAAAATGTCGATTTTGAGTTAAGTACATAGTCAGACTCAGAAAAAAATTCTCGATCGATCAGTATAAAGGATTTAAATCCACGTCATTTTGTCTTTGATAAAATCCATTGGTAAAAAAAAAAAAATGAAGTCAGAAATTTAGCATTAATCTTTGGTATAAAATATTTAATTCAATTTTTTCCCTTTATTTAATGAAGGTTGACAATCACTTAATGGTATAAAGGGTATAAATCAACATAATCCCTTTTTCCTAATCGATTCTTCTGATTAGTTTTTAGTTAGTTTAACTTTATTTTTTGTCTCCTGAAAAATCTAGAATATGAACTTAAATCCTTTATACTTATCAGTACAGCTATATATGTGTGTGTATGTGTGCTTGAATGTCGAAAAATCAACATTTCGTCACCGCACGTTGCAATAAGTAATCTTACAGGAATGGAACGGATTTCGAATGAGTGACTGAAGAAGAGCACTACAAATTGCTTGAATCGATACCAAATTTTATTTGTTGTAGCTATCAGGCGATCTTTACTAACAAGATATCACCTATTAATATTTTTCTATACATATTCAATTAACGGTATATTTGGGCAATGTGCATGCCAAGACAGAAGCTAAAAAAAAAAAAAATCTTTGTAAGTTAACATAAAAATCGCAAGAATTCTTTTTGGTCGAAGTAATTTTACGATGTTTTGTTAAGTGAGCAAAGTTCTTTGATGACAATAAGAAAGGCCATAGTATAATGTCGTCCCAAAAAATGTGTGGCGAATTTTCTTACAGTTTAGGGTATTTATTTACAAAGTATTTTATTCAGTACTATTCAACATTAGTCTTCCGGTGTACATTTACTGAAGTTTAAAAGCTGTATGTGGTATTCCAGAGTTGCCAACGTTTTAATTTATTCCGGAGTATTTTTAGTCACATCTTTATTTTATACCTTTTTTTTTTTAAGAGTTATTTTTTCCCCAATTTTATCGTAATTATATGTTGGATAAAATTATTCTATAAATAAAGTAATGCGAAATAAAGGAGGGGCAAAAAATGCTCCGGAATAAATTAAAACGTTGGCAACTATGGTTATGCTAAAAAGAAGTTTTAACATTTCTACAGATAAAAATTTTTCAAAATTTATCCAGCTCCGGCGATCGCGACTGACAACATGCTTTTCATTTTTCATCTCAATCGAATAAAAAATTTTGAAACCATAGTTGCCAACACTTTAATTTATTCCTGAGTATTTTTAGACCCGCTTTTATTTCACACCATTTTATTTTAACAGGGCTGCCACATACGATTTTTTTTTCTTACCACTATTTCCAAGCAAAACAATTTTTAGTACATTTATACAGATATATCTGCATTTTACAAGCATAAATATCTTATGATTTTTTTTTTCGGAAAATAGCAGTACGAAAAGAATATAAAAAATTTCATCTGTGGCAGCCTTGTTTATATAATAATTTTCTGCGACATATATTTATGATAAATAAAAAAAAGGTTACTCTTACAAAAAATGTGGTATGAAATAAAGGCTGTCTAAAAATTTCCTGGAATAAATTAAAATGTTGGCAGCAAATGGACAACTCTGATTTAAACCTATACACGCGCGTTCGTACACACACATTCATAAATATAATACCTTAAAAATAGCAAAAATGAATTCAAGCTGCTATATAAAAACCTCACAGATCGATTTTTTTACGGTTACAAAAATTTCGATGCGGATTATAATTTCTGAAAGTAAGAGGAAAATGAAAAATATATTCATTTCAATTTTTAATTAGAAAACATTTCAACGTCTTTTGATAAATAATGGAATACAAAAGTTTAAAAGATAATTTATAAAAAAGCAAATATTTCAATTTTAAATCAATATATCACGAGAGACAGTATACTGTTAACTATCCATTTTACTGACTGTTTTATCGACCACAGTATTCATTTGCATATGATGAATGATACATCTCAATGTTTTACTGATTTTCCTTTCCGTATCAGCTTAGTAATTGCTCAATATTCATTGACCTAATAAGTTTAAGACTCTTATATGAAATCGATAACCGTTATATGGCAGAAAACAAATCGGAAATGCAAATAAAATCCATGTTAGTCTTAAGTAGAGTCTGCACTGATTATTTTTTAAGAGATAATTCATAAAGCAGTATTGGAAAATGTATCTAGAAATTTTTACTTGGCTTTCTTTTTGTATTCTTTTCCTCGTTAATGATTTTTTATTAAGAATTTTTTTTTTTTTTTTTAGAAAGTAAATGTTACTACGAATATATATATATATTTAAATTGCATGAATCTGAATAAAAACCTTATCATAAATTGTTATTTTTGTTAATATAGCTCATTTTATATACCGATATATTTAAAGAAAAATGTTATTTTTACTCTCTTCCGTATTCAGTAGAAAAAAAGCATTAAATGAGGGGGGGGGGAATCGACGGTTTTACACATGTCAAAAGGTACATAACACGTTTTGACCATTTTTAGAAATTGCGTCTTTTTATACGTGCATACGTGCATGTATTTCAGTTGTTCTCGGAGAACTTAGTTTCGTTGAGGGTGACGTGTCCATTCGAGTTTCGTTTAGTTAGCATTGATTTCTCAGGTACAGTACTTGGAGCAAGGTTATAGAAAATAGGAAGTTTCATATTTCTCTTGTGTGACAATTATTTCCAGTTAAGATGTTTTATTGTGAACGAAGTGAAATATTTATCCCATTAAATTATTTAAGTAAACATATGTGAATTTTTACATTTGCTTTTGAGGACAGTAGATGGTTCTAAAAATTCATTCGAGTATATTCAAGCTTTTTGCGACATTGATTCAACATTTATACTCATGGAACTAAGACATCGTTTAAATTTATTTTGAGAAAAATAAAATTAATTAACATTGTGGATACGTTACCCCCTTTTATGGTTTTTAACTAAAAAAAAGTTTTATAATATTGGTTCTTTTTTACTTTAAAACATTTATAACAGGTGAAATGGGAGACAAGGAAGAAGCTGTAATACCTTACAAATTTTATTGCTCTTTTATAATACAAAATATGGAATGAGGAATTAAATAATTAGCTTGAATATAGATGAAAAATTTAGTAATTGCAATTTTCATATTTGTTATTATAAACTTTTTAAAAATATTATCAGAAAATAGAAGTATATATATAAAAAAGAATGATATTTTTCTAGAGTCTTATAAAGTTTACATTATTTTCTAAATCATGTGGTTTCGGATTACTAACACGGTGTCGACAGTCGAAATATCTTCCCTGATTTTTCCACCAGTATTTTTCTCTTTGAAATTTCAGTAGTAAATTTGCATGATCAATTAAGTAAAAGATTATTGCATAAAAATAGTGGTGGAAGAATCAGAAAAAAAAAAATTCAACTGTTGACACCCTGTACTAAACAAATTCTGTCTATCGGCTGAACTAAAACCTTACAAAAATGCACAGTATATCACGATTAATTTCTATTTGTTTAAGTTTATGCATTTTATTTTAATATGGTACTTTCTCTTGAAACTATTCGAACTAAACTTTTATATACTGTCATAAACATTTTTCGTGTGAGTGGATTGTACGTAATAATCCTACATCAAATGTATTTGTTAAAAATGCTATTTCTTTTTATATTGAAAATTTTAGACTATAATTCAAATTAGTTCAGAGGTTATACACGGTATAGTTATCTGTCATTGTGATTGAGGTAGCCGAGATAGTTTTCGAGTACCTCTCAAAATTAATATATTATAGTTGTCAAGGAAATGAATTACATGAATATTTCAAGTTTGTAAATGTATTTGTTCAGGATAATCAATAAAAGAAATGTATATATATATATAAATTTCAACCCAAACGCTATTTTATTAGATTAAAAAAAAAAGAAAAAGAAAGAAAGGAAAAAATAATAGGCTAACATTACTTTGTGTGATAAATAATTACATAATTACTTACGCACCAAAATATTGAAGGTTAAATAATTTTTAAATCAACATTTTAAAAATGTATGCATAAAATACTTTTTGCCTAGACACACTAAAGTTTTTTGATAATGATAAGAAAATGCTTTTTATAGATAATATTCAAGAACCAAAAGAGATTCAACTTTCAAAGAAAAAATTAGTTTTATGAAAAAACAACAATCATAAAGAGTTAAAACCAAGATTATCCTACTCGAAATGGGATGATGTAGGTGAAAGACAAAACCTGTAATGTTCTGAAGTTCAAAAACATTTCTTATGAAACGAATATAATAGTCATATTTAGCAAAAATTGTTAAAAAAAAAGTTTTGTATCTGTTATCAGTTTCAAAATGTTAGAATTAATGTTCGAGTTAAGACCGATTGACTATATTAGGATCCAAGACTTGAATGGAATTCCCGCATTGAGTTTTTAAAGGGTCCTAAAACGTATTCATGCGAATTTTGGAGAAAATCAAGGAAAACACTGAAAGGATAAGCTGTCGAGCAAGATCTGGGTTCGAACCCAGTAGTTTGCATCTATCAAACTTCAGAGCAGAACCTGCCAGCCACTTGTGGGACCTATCATCACTTTGAAAGAAATAAAAGTGCTGTTTTCAAGTAATTTATATTAATTATTTTAGTGGAAATTTTGTGATATTTCGTGGTATGTAAGTAATATTTTAATAAATTTATATGTAGGTTTTCATTTTTTTTTATTCCTTTTGTTATTTATTTATTAATTAATATTATTAATATTATTATTGGTTTGTTTGATCCAATGATTGAACGATTTTTGTTTAACCAATGCATAGTTTTGCATGACTATGTATAAATCGACTAAACTTGGGAGAAACTGGGTTAGTTGATATAAGGAGCTAGTTGGCATTCAGTTTCCATTTCTTGCCACAAGGAGGTAGATCGCGGCCATTTTAATAGTAAAAAAATATATGTGTATATAGTTGCATCATCCACTCTTAATTCAGTCTGCATATAAGTGTTATAAAGGAAAAATCTCTGTTTCATCCTTTTTCTGACTGATGAATAATTTTGTTTTGTCTGGTGAATATGTAAATAGAATTGAGACGCTGTTTATGGCGGTTTACAAGAGAGTGGATAATTGTGGTTGTATGCACATATCATAATCTTTTGTTTATGATGTTTGGGATTCTTTGATATTCATCTTATATTAAGTATCCCTGTTCAGTTATTTTGCATAGTTAGGCGTGAGGTCCAAAGATCAAGTGTTAATGAATCTTTATGGCAACATTTTAATGCCGATACCAATTCATTTATACAAATCTTGTAGGCGGGTGAAGATATATCACACATGACCGAGTCTTAAAACTCAATTGCTGTGATAACTTCTACATCCAATATATCACGCCTGTTACTATATAAATGTGTTGACTGGTATAATATATAAGCACATAGTTTGAGGTTATTTGTTGCTTGGCATGTTCAAACACGTTCCCAGTTTCATTTTCTATATATCTTAATTAATAATCTCGCTGTCCTCTCTTTATCGAAAATAACGTTTAGATATGGCACAATGAAGCGCAAGAACATTATACATAAGTTCTTCATTATATTGGCTAATTATGGAATACCTAGATCGGTGCTGTACATTTGAGTGTTTGTTTGTGTGATAATTTTTTTTTATTTATTTATCCCTTTTAGAACTTTATTATGCAATCATTTAAAGTAAATTTTCGTCAAAGGATTAGTATTTCAAAAAATGTCTGAATATAAGAAGGAAAAAACAGTTAAATCAGGGGATTTTTATTCAACTCAATGTTACATAATCTTTTGGTCATAGAAAAGTAGTTAAGATATTTATGGGGTTCATACTATGGGGTTATTCTTGAAATGTTTTATTTTACATGATATATATCACGTTTCTCAGAAACTTAAAGTGATTTTTGTAGTAATAGAGCGATAAATATTCCTAATCCGTCCTTTAAATTTGTAACATAAAATTTAGCATTTAATGGATAATCAACCTGGGACACGCAAAAGAATATGACGGCTGTTGATAGGATATCATTAAGTTATGTTTACGGAAAGCAGTATTAAGTGTACATTTTTTATATCGGAATTATTGGCTAGTGCTCGGATACTTTTGCTGCGGAATGTACGATCCGACTTGTGATCTACGATAGCTGCGATTGTTACAATAGTATGCCTCCCTTAATTTGTTTAATCTTCCTATAAAGTTTCGGGCCATTCTTGCAATTAGATCACTCTACAGAGCATTGTCATTTTAATTATGACCACTTGTGTATATATATATATATATATCTTTATAATAAATTAATTAAAAACACTTTAAAAACACGTTAAAAATATATTTATTAAAAAAATAAAAAACTTCCAAAGCTTTTCGCCTACATAAAAGAAGGCATCATCAGGGAATTTGGTTTTACACATACTTCAGAGCAGTTATATGTACTTTTGAATCACATGGTTAACAGTTAAGTCCTTACATAAAATATATTCAATTGGAAGTCAGATAGAGGCTGGAACTATTACATGGTAATGAGGTGCCACACTTGGACGCTGGAGTTTTTTAGGAAGAGGAGGTGCTACACTTGGACGCTGGAGCTATTTCAGGAAGAGGAGGTGCTACACATGGAGGTTGGAACTATTCCAAGAAGAGAAGGTGAAACACTTGGAGGCTGGAACTATTGCCTGAAGAGAAGGTGCTACACTTGGAGGTTGGAACTATTGCAGGGTGACGAAGTGCTTTGGAAGTTTTTATATATTTTTAATAAATGTATTTTTAACGTGTTTTTAAAGTGTTTTTAATTAATTTATTACAATATGACACGTGTTTTTAATTCAACTCTTAACGTGAATTTGTTTATATATCTTTATTGGTAGATAGACAGATAGATAAATAGATAGATACTTTTTTTTAACATATTATATAAATAACATATTATATAAATTATATGCTTTTCTATAAAGTTTCTGAACATATGCACTGATCAGTACCTCATTTCCATCTAATTTAAATCTTTTCCACAGTTGTTAAACTCGCGAGAATGACAATAATATGTTTCAGTTAACAATCCGGATTCAATTTTCTGAAGCAGTAGCCTAGAATCATAATTAAGGTTTATGCCTCTAAACAACACATCACTTATCTGCTTATAATCATATTAAAGTGAATTTAGAATACTATACATTGTTCGTGGTCTAGATTTCAAAATTTAGCTAAAGTGAACTTATACGATTATCTCATATTTTATAAATAGCTACTCTGATACGTCCGCATATTTATTTGGAGCATATCTAATAGCAATAGTGTTAAAATGCATCGTAAATTGGATACTGAAATATATATACGTATATATAAACTATTTAAAAGCAATATTTTGTGTTTCTCTAAAGAAAATTTTATTTATAAACTAACAGGAAGATTTAAAAAAGATTACATTCGATACAAATGTATTTTGTTGGTGGGATTTAAACGTTTTAAAATGTTTTAATAATTACATAACCAAGCTTGACGTAGAATAGAAATAGAAATTATATTAACATACAGTTAAAGACGACAATGTAAAATTTTTAAGCGCAGCCTGCAATTTCAGTTGCGTAAAACGTACGCCATCAATAATTAACCAAAATCATCAACCAAAAAATTACATAAAACTCACATATTCACAATTTTCACATAACTTTCTACATCCCTGTCGGCTTACAGCTACAGTTTCTTAAATTCCTCTTGGTTGCTACTCTGGTTCTGCTACTAGTGTCCTAGAATTTTGTTTATAATTTAAAGTTATACTTTTCTTTGAGATGGAAATCGTCTGCACTCACCATGAAAAATAATTTTGATAAATAATTTTCCATGCGTGAATTTGCAGAACAAAATATAAAAATGTAGAAAAAATGTTTGCTATGGCTACAAAACACTAGATATTTTGCTTATTTCTTAATCAATATATTTTATGTCTAAGAATGACATAACTGAGTTGCATTGTCGTTTTCGATAGTTGTACATTTGTCGAAATCGTTTTTCGATAGTTGGACATTTATCGAAATCTAAAATTTATCGAAAATAAAATTAAATAATTTGAAAGCGATGTTATAATTGGAAGGAAAAAAAAACAAAAACTAATAGTCCTCCGTCCTAAACTAAATTCTGCTTTTGCCAGAATTTCATCAATTTTTTGAAAGAAAAAGAAAAGAAAATTAATAATAATCAGTATCATTACAAGAGATATCGAAAACGTTTTTTTTTTTTTTTTTTTTTAAATTTTGAATTAGGAAATAAATAGTGCGCGTGCAATAATATGAAATAAAAATAAATAAAAATATGAATTTAAGGATTTGATTTTTATATAAAACACGATCGCGTGCTATCTTAAAAAATAGATGTAAAATTTTAATTTTAATTTTCTTGGCAAAAATTATAAATTAAAATAAATAATTTAATGAAAGTTTAGAAGTTAGAATTTCTAATTTTTATTTATTTTATTTTATTTTATTTTTTTTTAATTTATGACATAAATCTTCTTTTATATGCTTTCATGATGTGTGTATCTGTTTTCTTTTACAGGCAAATTTTTAAGTATCTAATTTGTTAATCCAGTTTTATGTCTTCTGACAACACTATTTCCAGAACAAGTATATTATACTTGTTGTGTTGGGTAATGGTCGTGAAACTGTTACGCTTCAATAACTCGGAGGAGTTGTTTCTGGTGAAAATAAATGGCATGGCCTTTCATCAGGCGTTAAAACTAAGGCTCCTATATATACGAGCTGGCGCATCAGGCATTTTGTTGCCTTAGGGTTGCCACATGTACCCAGCGCGTTTCTCTAATAAACAAACGACAAACATTTATTTTTATCGTCTTACGTTACTTAAGAGTAACTTGTTTTATTATATTTCATAATTTTAGCTAAGTAAACTATGATATATGGAAGTTTGTTTCGCGATTAACTGCAATAATCATGCAACAAGTGAATATAAAGTGTTCACAGACCTTCTATTACTGTGTATTTGAGTTTTAGCGACATTCTGTAAATGAAACAGAAACCGCCCTAACAACGCATCATAACCCCAGTGCATCCATAGGATATCCTCAGAATAAAATGACATCCTGAGAAATGTACTGTGAAAAAAATGTGTTTTTAGGAATATTACTGTTACTTATTGCTCTTATCTTGACCGGATTAGCTTCAGATCAAGATTTCTTAAAATCATCAGGGAAGCGATAAGGACGCCAAGCGGGAATGCCGTTCTCTTCGGAGGCAAAAAAATAGCGGTGATGCGCCGGCCTATTATTTTATTTAGGGGCTCTAGTTAAAACTAAACAAGAGCGCATCTTCTATGCAACAAGGCACATTCACGCCTTGTAAAAAATATAAGTATCTTCTGTATTGGGCACCATTTGGATTATCATTTTGTAAATTTCAGAGTAGTGATGCAATCTAACGAATAGAGAAGGGAAAAAAACTTTCATTGTCGATATAAACAAGGACAGAATATAAAAGGAATTGTTCCGTAAAAAAATTTAAAGAATTAGTTTTTAAATATGAAACCAATAAATGTTAACGTTCTTAAGCCATGAAATTTTAAAATGTCTGATATTTAGAAAGATTTTAGTGATTTAATAATTTAGTCATTTATGGCCTAGAATTGTTGACTTAAATTACTAATCTCCTAAAATATTAGTTTCAGAAAAATAATTTTTTTTTTTCTGTTATCTATAATGTCACTCTGAAAACACGAAAATATATTTATGCTGTTAATATGACCTCCATTCTTAAGAGGTTATGATAATATTTTTTTATGGAAAAAAAGTTAATGTGTGAAATTTTTTTTTATTTTCGGAAATATTTATGAACTTCGTCATGTTAGTCTGAAGAAAATATTCACTGATAAATCGGGAGTGAAGTATAATTAAATTTTAAGAGTTTTGCCGCCAGAGGCCGGAAATTACTTCTCACCGAATTGTCTGGATAAAATTTTTATTTATATTGGAATCAGTAAATATTAATAAGTTTAAATTTCCGGTGTTTTAACATTAAACATGTCGCTTAAAAATTATTATAGATTTTTTTTTTTTTTTTTTTTTACGGGAAAACGTGACAGGTAAATTAAAATTTTCGTTAAAAAATCTTTAGCGCAGCATTAATTAGAAAATTTCAGATTAATATCATACTTTTCTTAATAAATAACTTTCCTATGTGATATTTATGTTAGTTTCGTTTTTATTATCTCATAGAGATTGGAATGTTAGGGCAACAAAAGACTAACTATTGGGGATATAGTGTAACCACCTTAACTAAGAGTAGCAGTCAGGACGAGTACAAAGGCTTTGAGGGAGGCGAAATTCACCGACAAGAAATGGCCTCAAGAAATATGGTTGAAGAATATATTTTGATGTTCATAGATTCAAGAAAATTGAAACACCTGGTATTAAATTTTTAATATGGCAACTGCAAGATTTATTTGTTTCACATGATTTTTAAACATAATGAAATTTTATATACCTTTATATATACACCGTGATTCAAAACCCAATGTGCAAACTTTTAAAAGCTTAGGACTCATTAAAGGGGTGGAAAGTTGCATAGGAACTCATAGACGCAAACACCATTTCAGTCCTTTAAGAACTGGATGTTTTAGTTAATATTTAACCGTAAAATTAAAGACGTGGCTTTTGTAAATTGCATATTTAACTGATACGTAATATTCATATATATCACCTATTTGTATATAAATATTAACATCTTAAAACTTGTAGTTAAAAATGTAATATGCAAAAACGAAGCCTATTTGTGTGGTACCATTAAAAATTAATCAAAAACATCCAGTACTTAAAAGGTTAAAATGATGTTTGCGATCATAGGTTCCTGTGCAATTTTTGATTCTTATGATGTGTTCTACCTCTTTTAAAAGTTTGTACATTTGGTTTTGAATCACACTGTATATTTTTGAAGGGTAATCGTTTTCTTTTTTATTTTAATTACACAATTGAGAAAATTACTCTACAAGAAATGCCGTGTACATAGAGGTGAGTACTAACAATATTCATGAATATATTAGAAATATTGAGACATATGTAATTGTGTGTAAAAAATAATTTCCCCGTTCACAATACAGTTCAAGACAATCCAGAAACTTGAAAAAAAAATAAATAATAAGCATTTTATGAAATGTACCTCTTTACGAGAAATATATAGCATTAATCATTCTACCATGAATTATTCTAAAGACATACGCAAAATTTTTATTTTTATTTATTTTTTCTTTCTTCTTATTCATGTCACGTGAAAATCACTCTCAGCGCATGAAATGCTTCCAATTGCTAAGTAATTATACAGTTGGTTTGTCAGCCGGTACGCCCATTGCCTTAAAATCGAAGATATGACAACTTTCACCAGAGCTAATTATGTTTACATCTGTTATAGTATAGACAAAATTTTGTATCAAAATCCTTTATGGAATTTATGAACAAAATTACGATTCTCTTTCTGGAGCAAGATCGTCTGAAGTTGGCAAAACAGGTGGGGTGCCGTTACAAGATATGTTTTGAGTATTATGAATAATAAAAAGATAATTTAAGACTATATGTACTTTTTTTTTTGCGAGCCGTGTCTAGAAGTCAGGGTTCTCTCTAAAGGAAATATGTATACCAGAATTTTTATTCAATATTACTTTAATAAAATAACAACAGTTAGTTAGGTATGTTGTTGTGCTACTACTTATGCCATCCGGAAATTCCGAGCTCCGGTAGTAACACTACCCAGATTTAAGGCGGCGCCTTCCGTTTTAGAGGAGCACCACGAGTGATGGAAGAAAGATTCAGCTCGAGAAACTGGCGAAATATGGCAGCACCAGCTAACAAATACAGCTCGAATTTTGATCCAGACTAGGCCGAGTTAATTCCCTAATCCGCTATCCTCAGAAATATAATTTTAGTCGGGTTTAAAAATACTATATAAAAATAGTGGTACCCGTTGTGTAAATCCCTATTTTGACTTCTAGAACTTTACCGTCTCTTTCTAATTTCTATATAGCAGTTTCTATTAGCAAAATGCTTATTATATTCTGGCATAAAGTTTTCAGTAACATTGACGTTCGAGTCATAAGCATTATAGCAAAATTGGTACAGACGAGTTTTTGGTTGACGAATATTCAATAAATAACATTCATTCAGTTATCTAAATGAATCTGTGTATAATTTAAACATTTCGTGAAAAAGCATTTGAGAACGAAAATAATTCGTAAAACTTTTCTAGTGTTGTGTTTTCGGAATACATTTTAACCTTTAAGAAAAATAGTTATCACTTTTATTATGGTTAAAATGATTGAACAAATAAGCTTTAATACAGCAAAATTATAACGAGATTTATACGATATCATTTAATTTTTCATTTAACAAAGGGATATATGTTTCTATATATACAGAGAGAGAGAAAAATAAATGATATGTTTAGAAGAAAGTTGGGGTTATGGAGCAATTTTTCTGTTTGAATATTATGGAGCTGGAGCATGGAATAACATTATTGAATAGCATTTCTACTTACACTCCACTCACTATAATAAACTGAAATATTTTAGATTACAATGAATTGAATTATTGCAAAAGTGTTGCTAATGTATTTTATGGCTTTAAAAAATAGAGTTTGCATGTAAAATTTTTAGTTTAGGGAGCTCTTTTTAGGTAATATGGACAAAGAGGATAATATGGAATACTTTTGAAGGAAAATATGGAATAACCATTTCCTTAAAGGATAATAGGAAATAGGGTGGTATTTTTACAGAAAATCATGAAAAGTTGCAATATAAACTATTTATTTTGAAATTGGTTATTGAAAATTAACAGAATTGTAAAAATTATGAACATTAAAGATTAACAAAAATGAAATAGTTGGTATTTCATATTACACGGATCGCCATCTTGAAGAATAAATCGACCTCAAACACCTGTTGGTAGAAATAAGTTCATGGAAATCAGACTACGAACTAACACAACTTTCCTACAGGAAAAGACACTAGGTTTTCACCCATTTTACTATTTCGTAAATAGATTACAGAATTCTTTATATTTACCTCCAAAAAAATTCAGAATCTTGAGAAAAACAAAGAAGTCGTATGGTACAAAATCGACTCTTCTCACTGAAACTAGGTGAGGCCCAATATAAACGTTTGACGCACTTATAATAGTTTACAGCATCGTACACGTGTTATATAATGGTATTTTATTTTGGCCGACTATTCCATATTCCCCACCGTTCCTATACACACACCTGTACATTAGCATATAATATCATTTTCTCTTGTTAAAATGTTGGATGGAAGAAACTAAACTGAACCTAAACTTAAGCAAAAATCTTTTTAAAGATATTTTTAAACTTTTACATAATTCATTTTAATGGATGCTTAATAGATTTTTGATGACAACTGAGAATTAGATTATGACATTACGCTGAAATGAAAACTGTCAGAAAAATTATTCGTTCTCATGATAACATTTTGAACTGCGTTTTTACTATTCAAAAGATATTGGATCACAAATTTTAAGTAAATATATGTAACATGCAGCATGTTTTTATTATTTATATTTAAAACTTTCGAGAGTAATGCATATTTTACTACAAATGAGCGTTGTAAAATATCCTATTTTCTAACTTTTATGTAATAAGTTTGTTTTAAACTATTATTTTTTTCTTTCTCTTACCCATATATATGGCGGAGAAAGATTGTTTTGGGTCAAATTTTCCAAATTGAAGTTTTTCTTACATTGACACGTTCTTAGGGGCCCTGAATCCGAAAAACTGACTTTTAGTGGTTGGTCTGTGTGTGTATCTGTGTGTCTTTTACCCTCATATTTCAAGAACATGTAGTAGAAGAAAGTCTAAACTTGGTAGTCTAAATGTGTATCGTGTAGGTGATGCTACACTAAGCTCTTCGTTGAAATGAGTAAATGGTTCGTATACAGGGACACTTAAGAGTATTCAAATGCATTACGTCGAGGAGCAAAACTTTTGTATGTATCATTTACATGCATGTTTCGTGTAGATTAAGATCAGAAAATGTTTTATAATCCGTTTGCATAGCAACCCAAAAGAACTAGAGTGCTTGGAAACTATAAGACTGTGCTTGAAAATTGCTAAAAATGCATTTTTGGTTGTGCTGTGTGCTAATAATATAGGACACTAATTAAGCTTATAATGTGGCGCTCACATAATTTATAAAAGACATGTAGGGTTGCCAATATTTAAACGAAAACATTCTTTCACAAACACTGCCTAGAAAAGGAAATTAATTTCTCACACACATACGGTATATAAGGCATTTTTTAAGTTAAATTTTCAGCGCTTCTTTTTACATAAGTTTTTGAGGTCAAGTTTTCAACCAGTGTATCTTCTTGTATGTCTGTTATCAGCATAACTTAAAAAAAAGAAGATAAGTGCAGGTAATTCAAATAATTTATTTTGAAGTTCATGTTGCAATATGAAATGTTTGATCAAGGTTGATGAATTTGTAGGAATGATGCAGGTTAACGATCTCAGAATAATTGAAATAAACTATTAAATTTATTAATAGCCTTCAATTCTATATAAATGTATACTATACAGAAACAGGCAATACCCCCCCCCCTTCCATAGAATTATTTGTCAAATAAATCTAATGCTAAACCTAGTTTGAATGAATTCTTTTTAATGCAGATTTGTGCAATTTTATCTATCCTCCCCATAATGTGCAATCTGTCTTATTAACACTGAAATTCGTGGTGAGAGAAAGTCGTGTCAGTCCCACAATAGATTTCTTATTAAAATATCTGTAATAATATTGTTCAAGTCTTTGATTGTTAATGATATATTTAGAAGGAATAAAAGTAAATTTATAGATGAAATGTTACTGCGATTTTTTTACTTTCATTTACCCATAGGGTCGAGAAAGTATTGTTTTAGGGTCAAATTTTCGAACGTGAGTTTTTGTTATATTTACATGTTCTGAGGTCCCCTGAACATGAAAATCATGTTTTTAACAAATGGTCTGTGTGTGTGTTATCGGCATATCTCAAGAACAAATAGTAGCAGATATTGCAAACTCGGTATGCTAAATGTGTATCATATAAGGATGCTACAATAAGGTTTTCGTCGAGATGAAGCAAATGGTTCGTGTACAGAGACACTCAAAAGTGTTCAAATACATTACGTCTATGAGGGAAATTGCAGGTAAGTAGAGTTTAACATCTATAGACTGCACTAAACCAAATGAAACGAATATATATTTTTTGTGCTAGAGATAGTCAACTGGGAAAAAAATTTCGTGTATGTAGGAGCCTCGCCTCCCCCCTGGGGCGGACGTCCCTCCTCGAGGGGAATAAATTTTCATGATGGGTATCTTTCAAAAGAGCTCGTCAATAATTTTAAAACGAATAGTTGAACCATTGATCTGCGACAATTTCAAATAAAGTTATGGATTTTTTTCATAAAAAAAAAAAAAAAAAAAAAAAAAAAAATGTAATATTGAGAATAAATTCAAAATAAATTTAATAAATTATTTTTACTGAGTGAAATTGTATAGGAAAATGTAGAAGAAAGTCGTGTGGTGGCCACAACACACTAGTTATTGTTTGTTAGTGGATGTGCTTTACTAATAATATTTTACCATTTCCAGGAAAGCTGTTCGAGAATTGAAATAAATTCTTCATAGAGATATGGTAAATAATGTATGTTTTAAGCTAAATATTCATCGCTTGCTTTTTGTATATTTACACGTTTTGGGGCTTCCCGATTACCGTAATCAAGTTTTTTAACGTTTGATCTTTGTCTGTGTCTATTAGAGTAACTTAAAAAGGAATAATTTAAGGAGATCCAAATGTTGTGTTTTGAAGTTAATATAAGTTTGTTGCTGGAAAAGTTTGATCAAGATTGATAAGTTTCAATGAATGTTGCGTGGGAAAATTGTCTGTATAATTTTAAGTAAACTTTTAATTTTAATAACACAATTAAATTCTATATAAATGTAGGTGCATTAATGAAACGACGGGTTGAGGGGGCGGTAGCTCCCCCTCACACAGAACTAATTATGATATAAAACTAATTTGAATTGTTTAACTCAGGTTTACAAAACAGTACTTGTTATCTTACCTATTATTCTCCAACCTGTATTTATAGTATTAAATTTCTGTATAAGAGAAAGTCGTGTGAGTGACACACCAGATTATTTTTCTTTATTTAGTCTTTCAAAATTTTGTTTATAACTTTTACTACAGTCTTTTGTACATTAAAATAAATTGCACATTAAGCTATATATATATATATATATATATATATTAAAGTTATTTCACACACAATTTACGGCTAAGCATAAATATTTCGGCCAGTCGACCGTATTTTGTGTTTCAGGCCACTGGTGTCCCATTTCGCTATGAATAAACTGTAACTTAAACTGTAATATAAAATAAAATAAAATTAATATTGTGCATTTGTAAACAGTAGAATAGTTGTATTTGTAAATTTAATAATTTAAAAAAAAAACGTTATGTGTTTATTTATTTTCACCTGTAAGAATCGATTTTTGTATGTTGTAATGTAACTGTTACATTAACTGATCTAGCAATAAATAATAGCTTGTTCTTTTGAAATGTTTATGGATTACAATTTGAAATTTTAAAATGTTTTCAATTTAATTTAATTCCATAAAGGTGTTACAACAAGTTAATTATATTAGTTACTGGTCTAAAGGGATTTACGCTGTGCGATGTTGCACTGTCAATGATGCACTGTTGCACTGTCAAGTACCAAAAATCTGAGTTTTTAAAATTTTCTTCATGAACATCAATAACAAATATAAACTAAATGATGATTGTAAATGTATACAGCAAAGAAAAGATGATGAATAATGATATAAAATGGATTAAAAATGATGATGTACAAAAAAAAAAATAAAACAGATTAAATACGATTGATCAAAAATAAGAATAGAAAATATGTTATTTCAGCAATCGCTGTAGATACAAAAGACTTCGTCTACTATTTGTTTTTCATCTATCACGTGACCTCTGATGTCAGGTGGGAAGAGCCCATTAAAAATTTGAAAATCCGGCTTTGAACTGCACATGGAGCTTTGCAGACTGTCTGTCTGCGTGTCAAATATCATGTCTGTAAGTGCGGTGTTAACCATGGTGTTCATAAAAAGCCTCAATTCCTGAGGAACACAGCTATGTATCTCAGTATTAATTTCAGAACTTTTTGTGCGGCATGAACTTTTTAAACTTTAGTTTTCTTCTAAAGTTTTGAAATTAATTATTAATTAAATTCACCGCAACGAAAAATTTAAGAATTCTATTTCCTCTAAGAACTCTGCTGTTTTGCTGCCTTAAAAAAAACTCATAAAAAATAAAGAAAAGAAAAAATGAAAATTATATATGTTTAGTGTTACAGGGATATACTGAATTATTAATAATGAAAAGCGTTAATAATAACAATATAATAATAATAATAATAATAAGCGTTAAGATTTACAGGGATACACTAAAATCTAGAATATTCCGATATATAAACATAAAGGACTACAATCGGAAAGTGCTGGAATTGCATTTCCGTTTGTTTTAAGCGTTTTTAACACTTTACAGCAATGTTTACGAGTGATTATGAATGCACTTAATTTATATGTCTGTCTGTCCGTCGTGCAATCACGTAGGGAAAAAGTTCATTGGTACAGTTGGAAAGTGTTAATAATCTATGCAAAGCGTATGAATTTTCATTTTTATTTATTTTAAGCTTGTACAGTCCTCACCATTCTACTCATTATCTTCATAAAATGCTAATAAAATTTGAAAAATGTTCTACTTTAAACAATTTTGAAAAGCATTTCTTTTTTAATTACGCAATAAATTTTTCTATAAAGTATATTAAAAATTGTAACTTAATTATAGTAATTATTAAAATTGTAATTTAATTATAGTAGTTAGTGCTAAAGGAGAAAAACTTCTTTATTAGGATAAATTTGTAATTAATTATATTTCAGATTAATATTCAGCATGCCTTTTAATTTCATAGATGACAAATCATACGGATTTTAATACCCCTTTTACTATGTGAAAATTATTTCATTTTATTTAATCATAGGAAATTGCTAAAATATTTTTTAAATATATCTATAAAAATTTAAAAGTATTAAACAAAATGGTACTATGTACTAGTATGGACACACGTACTTTCCACAAGAAATTTTAATTGATAAAATATAATTATACGTTAGTATACTAACAAAAGTACAACGATAATTGTTAAATACACTTTCTGATGTTTGTTCACGTTAGTATACTTTAGAAATATAAGGATAATTGTTAAATACACTTCCTGATGTCAAACTGATTTATCTATCCTGCAGATTATACGTCGGAAATTACGGTAATCGTAACACTCACAATGTTATAATTTAAAATACATAAATTTAGAAATATTATGAATTATTAAGAAATATTATGCATTATAAATATCTGGAAGATACATAGTTGCCAACCATTCATTAATAACCGTACAATTGTTAACGCCCCCTGAAAAAACGCCCCTTTTCTCACACCACTATATTTTTAGAGTTATTCTGTCCAAATGTTGTTACGATTAAATGACTAGAATTATTCTAAAAAAAATTATTGCTGTAAAAAAAAAAAAAAAAAAAAAAAAAAAGACGGATACTAAAAATTGGACGGTTCATAATGAGATGGTTGGCAAGTATGAAGATATATTTACGAATTTTCTCGCTAGAATATCACACTACATAACAATGTACTCTTAAAAAGACTGCTTTGAATATAATAACTGTAGATTAATTAAACAAAGTATCCATTTTACGTGATTTGAAAATTTAATGTCTATCGTAATGTCACGGTTATAGATTTTAATCCAATCTAAATAAGCGAACGTGTATCGGCTGCATTATAAATATTTTATTTCTTTTATCTCTTTTTGCTTCTACCATGGCTCATAATTCACGAAAAGTCGTTGTTAAACGGTTTGGTTGATACATCTAACTACATAATTCGATTGTGTGAGACGCTATCCTTTTATTATGACTAAATTTCAGTAACGTAACTAATTACGTACCACTACTGAACTTACAGGGTCATTAATGGGGATGAGAATGAGATGGAAAATTTTTATACGGTTACTTTAGTGTTTCACGAAACGTGTCATAAAATAATATTTAAATATATATATATATATATATATATATATATATATATATCATATAGTTTATTTAGACGATTTATTGTGTACATTTAAATAAAATGTAAATTTGAAATTATTGTGTATTAAATATCGATAGAAAATCATTTATTCGGTTGTTTAATAAAATGTTTTAATGCGGAAAATTGTATTTTTGTTGAATAGTGTAATCCGTTAATTGCAAGTATTATACTTTAATCTATAAATCGTGTAATAATATTCTATAACATTAAAATTCCTTTTAAAGGAATTAAATTATATAAAATTGTAAAATTTAGCATGTTCAATTAATATTTTATTTTTATTTATTTTTATTTTTTAATGCATTAGAAAGCAACTTTAGAAATAGAATATGTTTATTAAAACAGATTGTTTTGTTAATTTGCAAAAACTATCAAATATTGGTTATATGTACGGGAATACAGGGTTTAATTCAGCAGATGTCTATTTAAACTATGCTCAGAAAAATCTGTTTCTTATAAAGTTGTTTATGTATATACTATTATTAGTTATAATGTTTTAATAAAATCGGAAAAAATGTTATTTCAATCAATTTTAACTTTATTTTAATGGTAGTAGCTGATGTGACTCAAGAGATAGTAATAAATGATATTCTAGGTGTTTATTCACATACCTGCCAACATTCCAATTAATATTCTGTAAAATTATTAGCACTGCCTTCTCCTCTCCTACTACTTCATACCAAATTTTTGAAAGTAATTTTCTCCTAATATAATTAAGATTAAATAAGAAGAAAATAGACTGTAAAAAAGAAAGACTGGTTTGAAAAAAAAAAAGAGGCGGTATTAACAATTTTATTGAATATGAATTAGTTTGTTGGCAGGTATGTATTAGCATTCTTTCTAATCTCATCGTCCATAATCAAATGATGGTAAAAGAAACATTATGATTTAAATCTTTGAATTTTAAATATAAAATATAGTTACACATTTTATCACTAGAATGTTATGTTATATAATAATTTTACCTTCAAAAGATTGTTTTGAATGTAATAACTCTGAATTAATTAAACATAATACCTATACATGAGATTTGAGAATTTAACATGTATCGTGTTGTCACGGTTATTGACTTTAATTCATTCTAAATGAGCGAACGGGCATCAGTTACTTTATATATAAATTTATTTCACAGATCTTTATGTCTCTACCAGGGCACATAGCTCACAAAATGCCATTGTTAAACGGCTTGGTAAATACATCTAACAATGTAACTGGATTGTGTGAGATACTATTTTGCTATTATGGTTAAATTTAATGACATCTAATAACGTGTAGCTTTTCAACTTACAATAACATTATTGGGAACTTAAACATGATAGAACATTGTTATATGATTACTTCAGCGTTTCACAAAACGTATAATTAATAATCGTAGTTTTTTTAAATGTAATTATACAACCTTTCCAGAGGGTATTGACATAAAGTGACTTATTGTGGACATTGAATGTAAATATATATTTGAAACTATTGCATATTGCGTATTAATAGAAAATGCATTATTTGATTGTTTAACAAAGTTTTGTATGGAAAATGCATTTATTATATGGAATAGAATAATCCGTATGTGTGACATTGGAATTTATTTCTAAAACTACAGCCTATTTTCAACAGTATAATTTTGCAATATTTAAATTAAAAGTCTGTAATCATTAAGCCGTTTAATTGTACAAACTAATCATGCTAATATAATTATTCTTGATTTTTTTAAAATAATTTAACTAAAGAAAAAGGTCTTTAATTTTGTCCAAATTTTGTTTTTCAATTATGGTCAAAAATCGAGATTTTTTTTTTGCGAATTTCATAGAACTATAATAATATGTTCTGTGACTTAGCAATAAACTGATATATAAATATAATTTAAGAATTATTGTTACTATCACTAAATGAGAAATAGAATAATGTTATTATATATTGAATGACCATTTTAGCTTATATGGTACCATTTTAGTTCTGGAGCTGTAAGTCAATATCTCAGAAAAGTCTTAACAATTTTGCTTCATATTTGCTATAAAAACCTCTTTTTAGATGCTCGTAGGTATATAATAGTTGATTACTTAAAATAAATTGACAGGCGTTTTGTACATATAGATAAAATTTAGGTCTCGCAAGTGGGTTTCTTAAAAAATAGTTTTACGGATTTTCTTCAAAATTGCTATATTAACTCCCTCTTGAATATTTTTCGTATATAATTCTCGGTTTATGCTGAGATTTAAACTCTTGCCAAGAGTTGAAATTAAATTCCAAGTTTTGATAAAAATTAGAAGTAGGAACGAATGTCGGTATCGCAAAAATGTCTCCAACGACTTTTTCAAATTTGTTAAGCATTTGTTAAATAAAATTTAAAAAGCATACAATCTGCAATACCAGTTAATAAAATGTATAGTATTGTTAATTGGATTTCTATTGTACTTACACATCAGATGTTTTAATATTATCACTCATAAAAGTAAAGAAAATCTGTTAGAATATATTATTAATACTACTAGGATGTTTGCTTACATATCATCGCTGACATTATCAAAGCATAAATCTAAAATATGTTTCATAAGTCGAAATTACTTAAAGAAGTCATTTATTAAAACATAATTGTTGACAGTATCATTAAAAACAAAATACCTGAAATCATAATAACAGTAATGTTGTCCATGCAGTGAAATACGTGTCGCTTTCATTTCGTTTTTTTTTTTTTTTTTTTTTTTTTTAAAGATATAATTTATTTTATTTTGAAACACTATAATGAAACTTGATAATAATGGTTATAGTAAACGAAGGAAGATTTAGCATACAAAATTAGAAATATTTGCTGCAATGCACAATAATTTTATCAAAACAATTCGTCTATGTCAACAGTTCTCGGGTCCCAAATTGATTCTTTTCTAAGTGATTTAGATTAAATTAGACAATGTTCTTTTTAATTTTTATAAATATTATTTTATCTTTTCTAATTGCATCTATTTTTTCCCCTTTTTTATTTTCTTCCTATAAATTTTATGAAAAGAATATCAGGTAGCTCCACAGGAGAATCTTACCATTTTAATTTAATTCATTACAGATATATTCGTAGAAACATCCCTAACAGCACAAAATCTTACAGAAACGTAACAATCATGTAACATCGAAACATTGTAAATATTTCAGAAACGTTTCGCAATGTTCAGTTAGAGTTCTGATTAGTTTAAAAAGCGTAGAAATGTCCGCGATCGTAACAAAAAATCGGATACGTAACAGAAACGTTTCAATTCCTTAACAGATAGAACATCGAGAAAGTCGAATGTTTCAGAAAGGTATCAGAAAGCATACTTAAATGTGTTACGTTTTTGGAAGATTGTAAGCTTTTTGCAACATAACTGAAACCTTTTGTACTGTAGGGAACGACACGGTAAATATAAATCCCATAATAACTAGTATATCTTGTAAAAGACAACGAGCTACACGACAAAATCAGATGTGAGCATTCCTATAAAATTATGTAGTTATGCAGTAAATAACTGAAACGTATAAATACAAGTAATATGTATATGTATTCACATTATAGACGCATCCAATGCTGTAAATGCTTATTCCCCTGCTACAGTTCTGGATCAAATTATAAGGTGACGGGACAAGATATGGCAGTTATTTTTTTAACCAGTTGTGGCATAATGACGACTGGATGATTTAACCATAATTTTACATATCTGAATATCTATATAAATTATATATATATATATATTACTTCACTTTATCTTGATAAATATTAACCAATTTAATCTTGATCCATAAGATAAATCGTGCGTACTATCATTTTGTTAGTTTGCTAACAAATGCCTGTACCCAACATGAAATATACAAAATATATAAAATTACACTCAATGTCCGTAATATAATTTCTGAATTTCAGAGTTACATTTTATTTGTACACCAAAAAGGACTTGGGCCGTAATATCATGGGATATTATATCTTTCCCGAACTTGAAAATAAACCATTAGCAGCATATGATTCAATTTCTTTACTCTAGGCCGTCAATTTAACAGAAATTAATTTAATTCTACTGAGAAGTCAATGAAATTTTAACTGCCACAGCGGCATATAGAATATTATTTTAAACTGAATTAAAGAAAAGTTAAGAAATCACTCTTGTAGTCACACAAGAATATATTATAATTTTAAAAGCTATTATTATGGAATGATTCATGATTTAAGAGTCATGGATTTTATTTCCACACTATACTCTGTTAGATATTTATGATTTGAAAATAAATATTAATAATTTTCTGAAAATGATATTTTAACTATGTGCATTTTGTACCTTATATATACGCTTGTAAAATTCATATACTTTACGAAATGATCAGTTATTTCAACAATCCATGAAAATCATCTACTTCATTAATTATTATCTGTTTGATTTACAAATAAAATACTTTTGCACATTTATTTGCATAACTCATTGAAATTTTTAATTTAAAGCTTTGATTTCTAATTAGGCATTGGTTTTAACCCTTTCACGTTCACTACTTAATTTGCTTTAAAAACTACTAAACTAATTTTAATAATGGCTTTAAGACACATAGCTGATCATAAATATTTAAAAAATAAAAAAATAACATTGGGTTTTTTTCGAGAAATTTTTGGTTTTAAACATCTATAAATTAACCTTATTAAATTTAAATAATATTTAATTTAATAAATAAAACACTTTATAAGAAAACATTATCGACTACAAAAACTCGTAAAAGTTGTTTCAGGTTAAAATAATAGTCCAACTGTTCATTAAATGAAAAAATCTAGATATGAGTGCATCTCAAACCAGCAATTCGCACTCGCGCACATTGATAAATTTCAAGTGACTTATGCATTTAGCTTCCTTTGAAGCATTATTTGTTAAATTTTGGAATAGTGGTGCTATCTACCGCACATAAAAGGAACAAAAATTTAAAACATGATTAAAACAAGGGGGAAATGTTAAAAAGCTGCTTCATAAAAATTGTTAAATTATGCCAAATGTTTGGTTTCGCTGCGAAACCAATGAACGTTAAAGGGTTAACGCTCGCTCAGAATATACATAACATCAATATGTATAAAAGAGGCATTAGGTGCACACTTATAACTCCTACACAATACCTAGTTTTTTTTACTGAATAATAAACACAAATTTCTGACTTATTAATTTGAAGACTCAGTTGAGAAATATCAAAATATCTGGCGAGAATAATTGGAATAAATTAAGTAATCAATGAAATGAAATAAAACCCCAAAAGACACAGAAGTTTTCATCAGGGAGGTCCATCCGTGTAGGAATGGAAGAGAATATTCTGAAAGAATAGTTGCAATAAGATAATAACTATCCTTAGCCCCCAACTTCTCACCAAATAGAAAACCATCAGTAACTGAATAGAAATCTGACATATGTTGTATAATGCAAAAATTCTATAAAAAAAAAAAAAAAAAAAAAAAAAAAAGAATAAAAATACATCGAACTAATTTATATAAAAAATACAATAATATAAAGAATTACTGAATGTATACAAGAAAGCAATTAAAATATATGAAATAAGCCCCCTACCTGATAAACAAACCCTTCTTCGGCCGACGGGGCTATTCGTCGGTACTTAAATATTGTCCTTGAATGAGGGAAATAGAACAAACTGAAAGATGAAAACTTTGGGAACACTAGGTTAAATATTGTGACGGGTAACAGTTAATTTGCAAGGTTTGTATATATATATATATATCATAGCATATATTATAGTACATATATATAGTATATATAGCATATATATAATATAGCATATATTAGCAATGTTTAAGTACCGACGAATAGTCCCGTCGGCCGAAGAGGGTTTGTTTATCAGGTAGGGATTTGTTTCATATATTTTATTTGCTTTCTTCTACATATTCTGTAATTCTTTATTGTATTTTTTTATACAAATTAATTTGATGTATTCTTATGCCTTTTTCAGAATTTTTGCATTATATATGTCAGATTTCTATTCAGTTAATGGTGGTTTTCTGTTTGGTGAGAAGTTGGGGGCTAAGGATTAGTTATTAGCTTATTGCTACTATCCTTTCAGAAACTTTTTTTCACCCTACACGGAGGGGGCCGCCTTGATGAAGACCTCTGTGTCTTTTGGGGTTTTATTTCATTTCATTAATTTGTTAATTTATTCCTAAATTTAAGTTTTGCATTTCCGTTTGCAGCAATTTTGCGCATTGATCTGTAATTCCCCTGTTGGTTTTTCTAATCTTTAAACTTTTATTTCAATTTTAAATCATATACATATTCATTTCAAAAGTTTCATATATATATATATATATATATATATATATATGCTAAATAGAGCTTGAGACGGAATTTTTATATTGTTGATTCTTCACATAGTAAGAAAAAAAATATTAATTAGACATGTTTAAATGTTAATTTATTCTCAAAAGTAAATATTTTAAATAAATGATTACTATTTTATTTGAAATGGTTTTAAAAATATTACGTTTCGCTAACTTAATTTAAAATTGTTTAAAGGAGCTGGATAGTAACATTCATTTATTAAATACATAAATAATATGATAAATATTAGAACATAAATAACATACGATAAATGATAAATATTGATAATAAGATAAAATTACATAAAACATAAACATTCCATGCTATCAGTACGTACACTTCAACAAACCTAGAATTCTCAACTGTAGAAACAAAAAGTGCAGTTCCATCTGAATACGTAATAATATCTTTTTTTTTTTCAATGGTATGAGAAAATGAAAAACTCTTATAGAATAACAAGAAACATGGACATTATAAAAAGAAATGCAGTAAGAGAAAAAAGTCAATGTCTTATCATCAGGTGTCTGGCACTCCAATATTTCTTCACCTCGGAGTCCCCTTGCAGAGCCGAGCATCCCAACAAATTGTTCCTGTCCATAATTTCATCTTTCCAACAGACTGGGCAATTTGGGCTCATAAAAATCCCAAAACAATAAAGGTGGGCCGCCAGACAGTCATGGCCCACCGCAAGTCTAAATTTCGCCACAGCATTTCGCGGGGTTTATCAGAAACACGCTGCTCCAAAGTGAGCAGTGCCTTCCTTTTTTGTCGCATTAGATCTTTTATGTAAAGTTTTGTGGAGTGGAAGGACTTATAAGTATTTGGCTGCTGAATTATTTGGCTGCCCTTCTCAGCCAATATATCGGCCTGTTCGTTGCCGAAAATATCACAATGTCCCGGAATCCACTGAATTGTTATTTGTCACCCCTCTATTTTGAAACTCTGCAGGAGAGCCCGACAATCGAGGATATTCTTAGAGGTGGATATATCCGTAGATCCGATAGCCTGGATTAGAGGTCTGCACGGGCTGGAATTTCGAGGCCCGTTATGAAGTAGAGATGGGATAAATAGTTACTTTTCAATAATAGGTTACTCCGTTCCATACTTCCTTTGGTAATAGGTTTTTGCAACATATTATTTTTATAACCTATTACTTTTTAATTTACATATGGCTAATGTATTTCTAATCCTTTCTCGATGATATACAATATATACATGTGTCCTACATAGTGGATGCCGTTCATGTTTTTAAGTCCCAATGCTTTTGAATAGTAATCTTCACTTTATTTAACACTAGAATTTCTTCAATTAGAAAAAAAAATAATAAAACGCTGATATGAAATAGTGGTAGAGTCAAAATTTTACACAAACGTTTGTACCAATCGAGTAAGCTTAAGGTTCATTAAACCAATTCCTTTAAACACGAAAACGGAATATTTCAAATAATATCAAGAAACACGTACATGAGAGCCGTTCTCTGAAAAAAAAAAAAAAAAAAAAAGAATTCTCATATTATAAGCCATATATGTAATTAAAAAACAATTAAATAATAATAGCAAATTTTTAAGAAACATCTTTAAGGCATCCCAAATTTTAAACTACCGAGTGACTGTTTCTTTTGATTTTCCGAAGAACTTGAACTTTCCAGATTGACAAGAAAATTAGTGTGTTTCACTCATACTTAGCAAACAGTCACTTTGAATATATTTCTAAAATTAGAAACACTTGTTAAAAAATATAGATTTTGCTTACAAAAATTGCATAAAATGATGTATTTTCTCAGACACTTAATTTTTACATAAGAGCATAATTAACTATTCTTAACACCTTTACTCATTTTAAATCTAAAAAAATAGTTTCAAGAAAAAATCAGATTAAAAAAAAAAAAAAAAAAAATTCAGGTATGTTGTGGCCACCACAAGACTTTCTTCTATATTTTCCTATACAAATTCACGCAGTAACAATATTAAAAAAAAAAAAAAAAAAAAAAAAAAAAAAAAACGATTTTTTTCATTTTTTTTCCGTTAAAAGTAAAAAAAATCGATAACTTTGTTTTAAATTACCACATATTTATAGTTCAACCATTCGTTCTAAAGGTATTGACGAGACCTTTCGAAAGATACCGATCTTGAAAATTTACACCCCCCCGGTTGGGGGGGGGGGTACTTCCCCCTAAGGGGGGGGGAAGCCATGCCCTAAATTTTTTCCCTAATTAACTACTACTATTATCAATAATTCATATTAATTTCACAATCACAGGTTAAGAATAACTCTCATTATGTACATTTATACGAAATTTTTTCCTATACTGCCATGTTAAAAATTTAGAAAAAATACGCACCTGTTGAGCGATTGATCCCCAAATCTAATCAGCCTCAGTTTATGTCAGGGGCCAACTAAATACCAAGTCTGGTTAAATTTCGTTAAAAAAAAAAAAAAAAAAAAAAAAAAATACGATTTTTTTTTCTAAGTTTTTTTTTCGTTAAAAAAAAAAAAAAAATCGATAACTTTGTTTTAAATTATCACAGATTTATAGTTCAACCATTCGTTTTAAAGGTATTGACGAGACCTTTCGAAAGATACCCATCTTGAAAATTTACTCCCCTCGAGGGGGGACTTCCCCCCCACGGGGGGTGGCGAGGCTCCTACGCATACAAAATTTTTTTCCCAGTTGACTATCTCTATTTTAAATAATTCTTGTAAATTTCATAATGATTACTAAAAAATAATTCTCTTTATGCACATTTATACAAAATTTTGTCCTATATCACCATGTTAAAAATTTAGAAAAAGCGGGATGGCAACGCAACCTGTAAGACAATTTTTACCAAAAGTTGATAGGCACTAATTTATGTCAAGGTACAACTACATACCACTTTGTATGAAATTCTGTGCAGTAGTTCTTGAGATACAGTTGCCACAAAATTTTGTCACACACACACACAGACAGACAGACAGACAGACAGACAGACATTTTCTAAAAATGGTCAAATCGTGTTCTACAGCTCTCAAAACGTGTAAATTCATCAAAAACACGAGGTCGAAAATTTTTACGAATCCAATACTTTCTCTATATTACATATAGTATAGTATAAAAAAGTGAAGAAAAGCTGAACAGTAAAAATAAATAAATATTCAATTTTCTTCTCAAATTATTCTTAATAAAACCACAATAAATGCTGTTATGTCATTACGCATTTTCAATTCCATCCGCTATAAGCAATTAAAATATAATCAAACACTCCTTCCTTTCAATTATCAAACATCTGTTTCCCAATACGCAAGCGAATCCAAACCTAGCAAGTGTAATGTCATTCCTCACCTTCATGACTACATAGTAATCAACATCTAATAATCACCCCTTACCTATTTCTGCTAGCTGCATAAATTAACACTATTTCGTTAAACCGTAATATCAAAGTTTTTTATTCAAACGATTTTATTATCCCATGAAAAATAATCAACACCAAATAAAATCATTTCTAAATTAATATGAGCACGAAGCTATTTGTCCTAAACGTTAAAATTTTCTTGCTTATTAAAATTATTTTGATTAATATATTTCACAAGGAATATTCCGTAATACATTCTAGAAAATATTATCATTGCAAAATTATCGTTAAAAAAATAATACATCTGCAGCTATATTATTTTTTTAACGAAAATTTTATGAACTTGGAAATGAAAATATATTATTGATTCAGAATATCACAGAGTAACAGATTTGAACAGGGGAGCAGCCCTGGCTCACCGCTCGAAGAGCGGTGTTGAGCTATGCTAGGACCGAAGTCCACGTGGGCTGTCCCGAGACGTTTATTGAAAAACAGAAGAAAAAAAAAAAAAATTACAGAATTCATCGCCAGGCTTTTTTCTTATTGCCTGCACGCGACAGGGGGCGATGATTAATGACAGATAGATAAATTTACAGAACAATGTTAAACAGCATGCCGGACCCAGCCAGTCCCACGCGACAATTGGCATGCTGTCTGAAGTTGATGCTGTGGATGATAGTCCGGAGCTCCACTTAATGAAGCAGATTCTCCTACTCTTTATTGAACAGGGAGCAGCCCCCGCTCACCGAGCTCTGGTAAGAATCATGCGGTTGTATACACGCTAGATCAGCTGGGCACATCATTAGCCGTTCTTTGCTGTGATGCTTGCTTGAGAGATTTCGTCCTTGAGACCAGGAGCGTGGGAGGGTACAGGGGAAAAAGGAAATTGAAGACTTTAGAAGGAATTTAAATGAAAGCTTGGGACTAGCGCGCCTTAAATTAGAGAGGATGGATTTTTTTTTTTTTCCTTTTTTTTTCCCTTTCTTTTTCTTTTATTTAAAATTGAAATGCCAAAATTAATGGGAAAGTTAGGATGAACCTGAGGAGCGGGATGGAAATGAACTATATTGATAGGCTTAAGTGAGATTTCAATTTGTATTATTGCAAATGTCTAAAAGGAGAGAGTAAATTCTATTGAGCTTTTGTATGAGGGGTTTCCTTGTTATTATATTTGTTAGCCAGTTGTTCGGCCTAGGATTAGGGTTTCTCATATGGTAGTTTAAGGTTAGGGGGCAGGAGTAATAATAATGGTTAGGTGTTCCCTCCTCGCCGCAAGGACACAGGGGCGAGCGGCGGCAATGAAATCTATTGAGGTAGGACGGGAATGGTCCGTGGCCACTTAAGAAGGCTGTGATAGGGGGAGTCAGAGTCCATGTGTTACTGTTGACGGTTGGTATTAAGTCAAAGGTATGTCTTCCTTTTTCGGAATAGGACCAAAGGTCTTGCCAATTTTGTTTTAAGAGATTTTTAATTTTACTTTTTACATACGAGGGGGGAGCTGGAAGGGGGACGGTTATTGCATCTGCTTCCGTGGCTGCCTTTGCCAGAGTATCAGCTATTTCATTGCCAACCACTCCCCTGTGGGCTGAAACGTGAGCCAGGGAGCATTTACTATTAAGAGTACTTAAGGTGTTCTTGATTTACAGAGTAACAGATTGCATGAAATCGTTTGCATTGCTTACTGAGATTTCAGACCTATTTTTTTTTCAGACGTGAAGTAACGAATTGATTCGAACATCTGCGCGAAAAGTATCTTTAGCCGGCGTTCATAATTTTGTTTTTGTATTGTAAATAAAATAAAATAAAATAAAAAAGTAATTATATAAAAGAAGTAATTCAAGCTTTTTACTTGTATAATGGTATATTATATCAGTTTTATTTCTTGTGTATTTCGCGTGCAGAGATAAAGTTGAAAATATTATTTTTTTAATAGGATATTTTTTGTAATATATTACAGTGCTAATAGGCTACAATGCAATAATAATATTATTTATTATGTTACGTGAAATAACGCCCATCTCTATTATGAAGTCGAAAAAAGCGGCCCGGGGTCCGGCCCGGCCAGTTTATTTTTTAACGATTTATGGCCCGGCCCAGCCCGCACAAAAAAAAACGATAAAATCAGGCCTGACCAGGCCCGGCCCGATTCAAAAATATGTAAAATAACAACAACAACAAAAAAAAAAAAGAATGCTTTTTATAAAAAAGAGTTTTAGTATGTGTTTTGCAGAAGTTTTATATAACCAAACAATAGTACGTTCTTTAACAAAACTGCTGCAATTTTACAAGACAATTATATATAAACAGAAATTCATTGCTATAGACAAGACACAAAGACAAACAGAAGTCAAATCGAAAATATTAGCATTCATCGAACAATATAGGAAGTTATTTAAAATGGTTAATACTACTGAAAATGCACTTTCAACCATTTCCTCTTATGTACCATAATGTACCCGAATCTTTCATGTGCTCCGGTAAACAAAACTTTAATGTTATTCTAACCATATTCAATAGAAAGTTGCTTTAGACCATGATAAAAATGATGCTACTTTCGTCCGCTGGAGAAAAGGAAAAGGAGCCTTAGAGAAAATATTACAGCGGAAAGATTTTTATAGCATTTATACCACCTAAACTCAACAGATCATAAGAAACAAACCCTTATACACAGTAACGTATCTAATTTCTTTTGTTAGGTACATGTACGCAAACTGGTAGTGACATGCATACTATTTTGAATAGGAAACCATCTAATATTACTTTAAATAAAATGTATTAATTTCGAGGCATGCTAAAAATAGTTGCAAAAAATCTGATTTCGGACAGACAAACTGATAGACAATTAAATTGAAGTTACAAACATTTTTTTAACAAAATAGAACTTTATGTGGCATACAAGCTTGTAAAATTACGTAAAATAAATGACTGAAGAAATATTTTGTCATTTTCCTTTTTCGTTGATTAACGAGGAAACCAGAAAAAAGATTCGGGCCGACACGACCCGGAGAAAATTTCATTCAGGCCCGACCCGACCCGAATATACACAAAAAAACTGAGTCCGAGCCCGGCCCGGCCCGAGAGCAAATTTAAAAATTCGGCCCGAACCCGGCCCGTGCAGACCTCTAGCCTGAATAGTAGCCTTAGAGTCGAACTGCCGCATAGATAGCCATAACCTCGTCATCAAAGGCGGTTTTTTGTTTTCCGACAGGCACATAAAAAGAAAAGATGGAAGAAAATATCCCTGCTCCAACACTCGGTGAGACTTCCGTCAAAGAACCATCTGTATAAATATGTAGCCATTCAGGCTCAGGGTAGAGGATGTAGATGGTCTCGAGTGCAAGAATCTTTAAGCTGCTTTGGGACAATTGGCTCTTATGAAATGGTTGGGCAAGGTCCAACTTGGTAGTTATCTTGACATGATTTATATGGTTGGGGGTTTTAAGAAACCCTGGACGAATTTATCATCGAGTTCCAGTTCTGCTCTCAATTCTAGAACTCTCTGCAGAAAACAACCCTGAGTCTTTAGATGCCTTGGTACATTTCTTAACAGTCTCAAAAAGGTACATTAATTCTAATTAATTTTTCACAAAGAACAATAGCTGTCTCCTCAATAATTGACTTGATGGGTCTAGTATTAATCAGGAATAAGAGAGAGTCGATGGGAGTAATCTTCACTGCTCCAACGATCAGCCTAAGGGCCTGGTTTTGTATTACTTCCAATTTCTCGATCAAGTTCACGGGGCGGAAATAATAAAACCACACAACAATAAGTGATAACAGGCAAAACATATTTTTTATATCTGATTTCCAGCATAGTGCGAACGCACCCCCAAAGACAACCAGCCAGGCGTTTAAGAATGTTCAGGCGCTTTTCAACTTTTCCGATCACGCTTTCAATATGCAGTTTCCAACTTAACTTATTATCGAAGACAACCCCCAAATATGTAAATTTATCTGTATGCGTCAATTCTTGATCCCTGTAGACCAACTTTGGCCTGAGGCTTTGAGGCATCAATGAGAAAGAAAAGTCTGTCCAGCAGACTTTCTAAAGTTCACCGTCTTGTCATTTTCTTCACACCACTGGGATAGAACTTTAAGAGCTCTATTTAAAAGCTTTTCTGTCTTATAATCTGCATTTTTCATTGGAAATTTAGTCCACACAACCAGGTCATCTGCAAACAGAAGGAATTCCACTCCGACTGCTCTCAAAGCCAGAATCAGATCGTTTATGTAAACATTAAAAAAGGAGCAGCTACTCACTGTCTTTGGGACAATCCAGTCTGGAGAAAGTAGCTTTTGGTGACAGAACACCGGAATCGGACTTTGCAATTTCTCTGCCCCAAAAATGCAGAGAACCAATGCAATATTTTACCTTTCACTCCGGTTTCCTGGAGTTTCAGGATCATTTGTTCTCTCCAATAGGAGTCATATGTGGATTTAAAATCAATATAAATTGCTACGTAATAATATCTTAAGTTGCTTGTTTTCACAGATGTGAATTCCCGGCATGTTGATGTGTACATACTGATGAGGTGCTATGATATAGAGCTAAACATTTATTTTTTCACGCGTTTTCTTTTGTATTATACTACGTTTAAAATACAAAAGAAATTACACAAAAGAATAAATGTTTAGCGTTATATAATAGCACCTCGCATTATGTGCATATTACCATGCCTGGTATCTGCTTTTTTTAATTTAAAATTATCAAAAACAGCGAAATAGAGTAAATAAATAATTGCATCTACTCACAAGTTTTTAGCAATTTTAAATTATTATTGAAATTTAAATAACTTAATAATAAATAACTTAATAATAAATTTTATGCATGTTCTACTTAATACAGAGATGTAAGAATTACATGAATTTTTCCTTTTATTACAATTGCTTGCAGCTTTGGAAAAAGTAAGAAGCGAATAATAATATAAAAGTGCGAAAAAAAAAATTGCTGTTTTCGACTGCCAAACAGTAACGACTTGTCAGGCTAGATATAAAGAAATTTTCTAGTACAGTCCTTGTCTCAAGGCAACAGAGAGTGGGACCAGATGAAATCTATCTAAAAATGCTCCCCGTTTCTAGAAATTACCAAAGTAACAGAACAATACTTTATTTACACAAACAACACAAAATATTTCAGAAACGTAACAATTAGATAAAATCGAAACATTTTCACAATAACAGAAATGTCTCAAAATGTTTTGTTTCTTAAATTCATTAAAAAAAAAAAAAAAAAAAAGAAGAAGAAATGTAACAGTTTTCAGGTCAAAAGATTTAAAAAAGCTTTAATGAAAAGTGTAACTGTGTAACGATTATAATATATTTTAAAGTTTTCAAACATATTTCAAAACATTTTAGTGCTGTGTGAACAATCTTTATTTGTAAAAATATGAAAGTTAATTTCTTCAGGTAAATAAATTTTCCTCTTTTATTAATCTAGACACGCGGCAGCGTGTCAAGCCAAGTTCAAGCAAAGGAAAAGGCTAAGTAGCGCCGAGTGTAATATTACACGAACCACTTGGTGCCACTTTTGACCCTTCTATAACTCAAAACCTCTTTAACGTAAACACATAAAACTACGTGTGTTTAATTATATCCATAAGGACATGTAAAAGCCCAAATTTCATGAAGCTAGCTCAAACGGTTTTAAAAATATGAAGGTCAAAAGGTCGTAAATTTTCTCACTGACTGACATATAGTACCTAAACCTAACCTACTTCCAGATGACCTAGAAAGATGAAATTTGGAATCCAGCTCGGTAATTGTGTGTAAGCGTAGGAAAAAATCAAAAAATCAAAAAAAGTCAAAAAATAAATTTTAGCACTGACTGACTGACTACTTCAAAACTGACTTTTATTTCTATTAAGGGCCATTGCATGACGTAACATTTTCATGTAACTGATTAGTTTTATGTTTATGAACTGTTCTTTAGAGAGTAGAAAAATACATATAGAATTTATGCGGTTCATACAAAATGTATGCATAAAATCTCTCTATATTGAAAAAAAGTAACTACCGCTGCCGCTGCCGCCTTTCAAATCGCCGCGTCTTTTTATCTTTCTTGGCTTATATTAAAAGAACTACTTCATATAAAAACATGACATTTTGTAGTTTTGTACATAAATGATCAATAAACATAATAAAGAAAACCGTTTTTCTATAAATAGAATATTTTATGAGATATACAGGGCTGAAGTGAGCAAAAAGTTTTCTGGTATAAAAGTTTTATAGACTCAAAAACTATTCATAGCAGCTCAATAATTTTTTAGCAGAAGATACTTCAATATACCGCGGAGTGCAGTGTGCAATCAGTTTTTAATTTTTACAATTTTTAAACTTTTTATAGATTTTTAAAAAAAAATTTCTTGTTTTTTTCTGCGTTCTTTTTATGCTTTTTTCTCTTTATTGCGTCTATTAAAAATACTATTTCGTATAAAAACTTGATATTTAGTAGTTTAGTTCAAAAATGTACAGTAAATACAATGAAACAAACCGTTTATCGGTAGCCTAATTATGTGAAGAGTTATATTAATTCGAAATTATCTTCATTTCTGATATAAAAATTCTCATTAAAGAAAAAATATTATTTTTTTAATTTATGTCATGTTGCCAACAAAAATATGATAAACACAATTCAATAAACTGATATCTGACTATTTAATAATAATTACATTGCTATAGTAAAAATATAGATGTTGTTGAAATTCTTGAAGCATGTGACTTAAAAATATCCATGATTTTTTTTTTTTTTTTTTTTATGAATAGATTTTATAATATTTATTATATAAAAACTTTTTACAAATATTCAAAACATGAAACCAATTGAAATAAACTCAATTTATTTCCCGGAATAGCGTTAAAAATAAATAAATCAATAAATATGGACAGTATTTATTTTTTATTATAGTGACGTCATAGTCTTAGGACAGTGACGTCATAGTCTTGGAAAATGACGTTCGGAATCATCTGTTTTGTGTCTATGTAGTTTTTCAGAATAAATCTTAACTAAATAAAACATAAAATTTTATTCGAAAGTTTTTGCTTTAAGAAAGTGAAATCGATTGGATTAAAAAAAAAAAAAAAAAAAAAATGAATTTTATGAATTCATATTACCTCTTTAACGTAAACACATAAAACTACGTGTGTTTAATTACATCCATAAGGATATGTAGAAGCTCAAATTTCATGCAGCTAGCTCAAACGGTTATAAAGATATGAAGGTCAAAAAGCCGTAAATTTTAGCACTGACTGACATATAGTACCTAAATCTAACCTACTTCCAGATGACCTAGAATGATGAAATTTGAAATCCAACTCGGTAATTGTGTGTAAGCGTAGGAAAAAATAAAAAAATAAGTCAAAAAATAAGTGGTGTCCCTATACAAAAAACTTGTAATACGCGCTAAACAACTGGCCAACGGTATGTCGTCGGCGGCGCGCAGCACCACATAATCATATACAGACACCACATAATTATATACAGAACAGAAATGAATCTACATAAAAGCGCTCCCGAGCAACACAAAAACACAATAGGCACCACTTACGAATACCGATGACACGCGGGAGCGTGTCAAGCCAAGTTCAAGCAAAGGAACTGGCCAGCCTGCGCCGAGTGTAATATTACACGAACCACTTGGTGCCACTTTTGACCCTTCTATAACCCAAAACCTCTTTAACGTAAACACATAAAACTACGTGTGTTTAATTATATCCATAAGGACATGTAGAAGCCCAAATTTCATGCAGCTAGCTGAAACGGTTACAAAGATATGAAGGTTAAAAAATCGTAAATTTTAGCACTGACTGACTGACATATAGTACTCTCAATTGTAAAAAAGGTATATCAAAAAGGTAGCAGATAAAGAATGGGCAATGCGCACTATTATCTCTAACATTCAAGAGAATGTAGTCAATAGCATAGAAAAGAAAACCACGCAGCGGAAACGCAAGAAAAAACATTAGATTTCAATACCTGCCTAGTTTTCTTTACAAAAAGTAATGATATCCCAGCAAAAACATAAATGTAAAAAAAGAGAGCCAAGTTCAATACAAAAATTATGCTTGGCTGGGGGCTTCGCTGCAAAAAGAATGGAGATCTAAATGAGTGCCAAGTTCTATGCAAAATCGAAATATGTATTTATAGGAACAAAATAACATTATGAACAAGTATTAAACTCTATTTCTTTGCTTTATTGGATACCTATAACAACTGCTTTATTTAAAAATGTGATATCTTAAAGTAGATTAGATTTGACTTGGCCAGTTTTTATCAGAATTAAAATGTTGAATAACTTTATAAAATGACTGATGTAATGAAAACTGGCCAAGTCAAATCTAATCTACTTTAAGATATCACATTTTTAAATAAAGCAGTTGTTATAGGTATCCAATAAAGCAAAGAAATAGAGTTTAATACTTGTTCATAATGTTATTTTGTTCCTATAAATACATATTTCGATTTTGCATAGAACTTGGCACTCATTTAGATCTCCATTCTTTTTGCAGCGAAGCCCCCAGCCAAGCATAATTTTTGTATTGAACTTGGCTCTCTTTTTTTACATTTATGTTTTTGCTGGGATATCATTACTTTTTGTAAAGAAAACTAGGCAGGTATTGAAATCTAATGTTTTTTCTTGCGTTTCCGCTGCGTGGTTTTCTTTTCTATGCTATTGACTACATTCTCTTGAATGTTAGAGATAATAGTGCGCATTGCCCATTCTTTATCTGCTACCTTTTTAATACGCTACCTGTTTATTCATTGAATCTCATATATGTACTTCACTTTTATACTGTTACTGGTTTAGGCATGAAGAACGTTTGTAAAGTTTTTATATACATATGTATACATATACATTAAATACATAAGGTTTTTATCAGAATTAAAATGTTGAATAAGTTTATAAAATGACTGATGTAATGAAAACTGGACAAGTCAAATCTAACCTACTTTAAGATCTCACATTTTTAAATAACAGCAATTGTTATAGATATCCAATAAAGCAAAGAAATAGAGTTTAATACTTGTTCATAAAGTTATTTTGTTCCTATAAATACATATTTCAATTTTGCATAGAACTTGGCACTCATTTAGATCTCCATTCTTTTTGTGGCGAAGCCCTCAGCCAAGCATAATTTTTGAATTGAACTTGGCTCTCCTTTTTTACATTTATGTTTTTGGTGGGATATCATTACTTGAAAACTTGATGAAACTTGCGTTTCCGCTGCGTGGTTTTCTTTTGTATACTATTGTCTACATTCTCTTGAATGTTAGAGATAATAGTGCGCATTGCCCATTCATTATCTGCTACCTTCTTAATGCGCTTCCTGTTTATGCTTAAATTAGCCAAGTCCGGGCGATATAACGATCTCAGGCGGTTATATTCTACTATAGAACTATCTTGTGCCTTAATTTGACTAGGGTCTAGATTAATAAGGTGTACTCCGTCTAGTGTTTTAACTCTGGAGAGCGCAACGTAGGCCTGTCCTCTGCTAAATATCGAAGTGCCTATGTCGAGAAGAGCGCTGTCCAGACTAAGTCCTTGCGATTTGTGGATGGTAATAGCGTAAGCTAAGCAAATAGGGAACTGTTCCCGGTGAATATATACATTATTTAATATCTGAAACTTAGTCTTGACACGTTCTAGTTCATAAGTTAAATTATTAAATTTGATAATAATTTTACGTGCACTATTGTTTTTATCGACATCCCAGTTTATTTTCTGTATGACTCCAATAGAGCCATTCACTAGCCCTTTACTAACATCTATATTCCTACGCAACACAACCCGTGCACCTAATTTGATCGTGATAACGTTTTCTAATCCAGCGGTTAATGATGAATCATCCTCGTTCTTTTTGAGCACTTCCTTTGCTCGCTTGTTTAAATACCTTGGACAGTCTATTTCATCGATTGAATTCAATTTAATTTCCGGTTGTTCCATACTTTCCAACATTGCATTATTAAATTGGTTACACATATTTTTAGTAGGGAATAAACAAACAGTATCAGAAATGAAGATAATTTCGAATTAATATAACTCTTGACATAATTAGGCTACCGATAAACGGTTTGTTTCATTGTATTTACTGTACATTTTTGAACTAAACTACTAAATATCAAGTTTTTATACGAAATAGTATTTTTAATAGACGCAATAAAGAGAAAAAAGCATAAAAAGAACGCAGAAAAAAACAAGAAATTTTTTTTTAAAAATCTATAAAAAGTTTAAAAATTGTAAAAATTAAAAACTGATTGCACACTGCACTCCGCGGTATATTGAAGTATCTTCTGCTAAAAAATTATTGAGCTGCTATGAATAGTTTTTGAGTCTATAAAACTTTTATACCAGAAAACTTTTTGCTCACTTCAGCCCTGTATATCTCATAAAATATTCTATTTATAGAAAAACGGTTTTCTTTATTATGTTTATTGATCATTTATGTACAAAACTACAAAATGTCATGTTTTTATATGAAGTAGTTCTTTTAATATAAGCCAAGAAAGATAAAAAGACGCGGCGATTTGAAAGGCGGCAGCGGCAGCGGTAGTTACTTTTTTTCAATATAGAGAGATTTTATGCATACATTTTGTATGAACCGCATAAATTCTATATGTATTTTTCTACTCTCTAAAGAACAGTTCATAAACATAAAACTAATCAGTTACATGAAAATGTTACGTCATGCAATGGCCCTTAATAGAAATAAAAGTCAGTTTTGAAGTAGTCAGTCAGTCAGTGCTAAAATTTATTTTTTGACTTTTTTTGATTTTTTGATTTTTTCCTACGCTTACACACAATTACCGAGCTGGATTCCAAATTTCATCTTTCTAGGTCATCTGGAAGTAGGTTAGGTTTAGGTACTATATGTCAGTCAGTGAGAAAATTTACGATCTTTTGACCTTCATATTTTTAAAACCGTTTGAGCTAGCTTCATGAAATTTGGGCTTTTACATGTCCTTATGGATATAATTAAACACACGTAGTTTTATGTGTTTACGTTAAAGAGGTTTTGAGTTATAGAAGGGTCAAAAGTGGCACCAAGTGGTTCGTGTAATATTACACTCGGCGCTACTTAGCCTTTTCCTTTGCTTGAACTTGGCTTGTTGATGTGTACATACTGATGAGGTGCTATGATATAGAGCTAAACATTTATTTTTTCACGCGTTTTCTTTTGTATTATACTACGTTTAAAATACAAAAGAAATTACACAAAAGAATAAATGTTTAGCGTTATATAATAGCACCTCGCATTATGTGCATATTACCATGCCTGGTATCTGCTTTTTTTAATTTAAAATTATCAAAAACAGCGAAATAGAGTAAATAAATAATTGCATCTACTCACAAGTTTTTAGCAATTTTAAATTATTATTGAAATTTAAATAACTTAATAATAAATAACTTAATAATAAATTTTATGCATGTTCTACTTAATACAGAGATGTAAGAATTACATGAATTTTTCCTTTTATTACAATTGCTTGCAGCTTTGGAAAAAGTAAGAAGCGAATAATAATATAAAAGTGCGAAAAAAAAAATTGCTGTTTTCGACTGCCAAACAGTAACGACTTGTCAGGCTAGATATAAAGAAATTTTCTAGTACAGTCCTTGTCTCAAGGCAACAGAGAGTGGGACCAGATGAAATCTATCTAAAAATGCTCCCCGTTTCTAGAAATTACCAAAGTAACAGAACAATACTTTATTTACACAAACAACACAAAATATTTCAGAAACGTAACAATTAGATAAAATCGAAACATTTTCACAATAACAGAAATGTCTCAAAATGTTTTGTTTCTTAAATTCATTAAAAAAAAAAAAAAAAAAAAAAGAAGAAGAAATGTAACAGTTTTCAGGTCAAAAGATTTAAAAAAGCTTTAATGAAAAGTGTAACTGTGTAACGATTATAATATATTTTAAAGTTTTCAAACATATTTCAAAACATTTTAGTGCTGTGTGAACAATCTTTATTTGTAAAAATATGAAAGTTAATTTCTTCAGGTAAATAAATTTTCCTCTTTTATTAATTTTATTTACGAGATTCACTTGAGATGTACATAATAAAAGCCAGATATGTGCTACACATAATAAAAGTATCGTTGCAACTTTATTTTTTCCTTTCATTATAGACGGAAAAAAATATAACAAATTTAAACTACAATAAAAACTTGCAATTTAAATAACAAATAAGATAAGTCGGGGAAAATCAGTATCAGGTATTTTTTTCTGGAGGCAAAAGTCATTTCTGGTATTTATTTAGTAGGTATTCTCTTGATTTTCAAAGATCTTAAACAAATAAAAAAAAAAAATCTAAAAGTTTGAAATATTGATTCCTTTTTGTCAGCCGGAACCATTTTAAAGACGTAATTTAATCGCTATAACACAAAAACATGCAATGTGGTTTAAAAACGTCTTTTCAGGCATTATATTTCTTGTGAAATAATTTTATAATATTGTTACTAGGCGTAACAATAAAAAATGTAAAATACTTCAATAATAATGATTAAAATAACCATCTTCTGTGACAGGACTAAGACATCCAATAATTTAGTAATCATATCAAATGTTTTTTAATCCTTTACAAAAATGTTTGGGACTTCGGTTCGTATGCATTTTAAAACATCTAATTTTATGAATTGTTTTGTCTTTAGAAAGAAGTTTTATTTATTTAATAAGTAAATATTTTCACGGTCCTTTCATTTTCCTAATTTTAAAGCATAAAGAAATTTTTTGAAAGATTAGAGCGAATATACAGTCGGTAACAAAATTGTCAGAACAATAGCAAAAATTCCTATGTAAAAAAAGTACACTTCATACGGTTTTGTTAAATAAATCCTTGTCGAATCCTGTTCTTAGTCAGTGTAAGAATATTATTCGATAAGGATTTATTTAACAAAACCCTATGAAGTGTACTTTTTTTTAATAGGAATTTTTGTTGCTGTTCGGACACTTTTGTTACCGACTGTATGTATATATATATATATATATATATATATATGTATATATATTAAATTGTTTGTAGAAATTATTTCTCTCAATAATAAAAAAAAAAATTAAAAAAGTTTTTTCCCCCCTGTAACATAGGAAATTTCACACGTACTTAACTATCAATTAACAAAATATCTCTCTTCTCTATATATAGATAGATAGATATACTACAATATTTATTTTGTAAATCAAATTTAACGCCTTTTACCTTAACAAGTTTTTCATATCTTATACTGTAATTTTTTTTCTGTTTTTAAAATTAAGAATCAGATGATATTTCTTTCACTTTTTTTTTTCTAAAATTTCTTTTTATTAAATGAAAAAGAATCAGCAAAATCTTAAGTATTTATGAACCGTAAATATTCTGAAAACGTTTAACTATACACTCGATTGTTCAGAAGCTTAAATTGTGATATAAAAAAAAATAAAATCGATAATCAAGGAAAATCCTTTCTCAAAGAATATTTAGTAATTTTAAATGTAATTCATTGAAGCATTCCTTACGTGCTTCATACGCATTAAAGGTAAGGATTAAGAATAAAAATTAGATGTAGAAACAATGTAGTTAAATGAGATATAAAGATAGAAGCAAGTGTTTCATTTTTTATGGAATTAATTTTATTTTTCACACACCATATACAAGTTAACTCATAAATTAGCATTCGAGTTTAAAAGTTAAATTTTTAAAAGCATAGCTATGGGTTTCCAGAAAAATGATATTTTACTATTATACATGGAAGATGATTCAGAACCCAACGTACAAATTTTTAAGGTAGGTAGGCGCATCATAAAAATTAAAAATCGCATAGGAAACTATGACCCCAAATGCCGTTTTAGCTCTTTAAGAACTGGATCTTTTTGGCTAATTTTTAACTGTAAAACACACAAATATACATATTTGTATATTGCATTTTTAACTACCCGTTTTTAGATTTTAATATTTACATAAAAAGAAGTGGCATATCAGTATTATGTACAATAAAACGTTTAGTTAAAATGCAGTTTACAGAACCCACGCCCGAATATGAGTTTTACTGTTAAAAATTAAACAAAAATATCCAGTTCTTATAGGGTTAAAATGACATTTGTGAACACGAATTCCTGTCCAATTCTCTATTCTCATGATGTGCCCTACCTTTCCTAAAAGTTTTTACATTCGGTTTTGAATCAACTTGTATACTGAAACGATAAAATATTTCATACAGCAGTAGGTAATTTGATGTATCCTATAATAAAAAGCAGGAAGTAGAATGGTTATTTTTAAAATATTTAAAAATCATTACGTCTCGTAGTTAAATTTAATTTTAATCACATTAAAAACTGAGACAGATAATATACACTAAAAAAATAAATTTTAAACATTAAAAACACAAAACACAAATTTAAACGTTTCGAGCCTTTTACAGGCTCCTCATCAGTAAAAAACATCAAATGTAAATGCTGAGATGAACAACAGACATTTATTAAGTGAGTACAACGTATTCGTGAGGAACTGCGCATGCCTCATTAAGTGGCGAAAAATGTTGATTTGTGTACCAGCCCTCCTGGAAAATTCTTGAGTGATAATTTAAACAATTAGATATGATTATTTTAGTACTGTTAAAATCAGGTAAATGGTCAGTTTCTACGGCATGCTGTACTATTTCCGAACGTATAGTTAGTATAGAATGAATAGAAGAGTTATTTATTAATCGGAATCAGTAAACATTTATTATTGTGTTAAAATACAGTTTTATGTCTGTACATGTATATTATTTTGTTGAGGTGTTTTTAATTTTCGTAATATTTATATTGTGTTGTTTTTATGCAACAACTGAAAAACTATAAATATATATTTAACATATATGTATATGTATTTTAAAATTAATAACTCCTCAGTTGAAATGAGAAGCATGAATTTGAGAAAAAAATATTGTTCAATAAATTTACATATAATATTTAAATGATATGTCATATTCAATTCAATATTAGAAGCAATGAAATACAAATTATTTGATAATCTAAAACAAAGATCTAGTATATTCAAAGGGTCATTTGCATAGGTATATGCAAAGGGTCACAGCTACAAATCTTAAGATTTAAATTTAACCAAAAATGATTAATTTTTCCCTCGTAAATAATAACTTATTCTATTATAAATCTATGAAAATTGGATGTCACATTTGAGGAACTCCCAATTTTAGATGTTCTTTAAAGTAATCATTCCTTTAGAATTACAAACGTTATTTTTAGATACGATTTGTTATTAATTTTTGAAACAGAATGCAATGTATTTATTTATTTAACTATTTTTTTTAATAATATGCAAAATATTTCAAGGTGATTTTTTTTTCTGAATTCTCTTCTTATACTCTTTTTCCAAGCTGTTGTTTGAAACAACTGATACTATAAAATTGGTAAGTAAAACGTTAGGCTTTTTATATACCTAACATGTTCACCAAAAAACAATTTTTCTTTGATTTTAAATCTAACCTCAGAAATAACTTACATGCAAAATTTATATCGTTGTTTGTCTACAAAAATGAAACACATTTTTGCAATTTTTTAAGAAACGAATAAAATAAATATCTATGTGATATTAATGAAGTATAATTTACTTTGGAAATAAAATATATTTATTTTTTATTTGCTTCTTCTAGAATATTTTAAGAATGCTTAAGTGGTTATATTTTCAATGGGATTAATTTTAAGTAATTCCATTAAATTTATCTTTAGTTCATTTAATCTAATAAAGCATTTTATTACTCAAATTTTTAGAAATAATCTCAGTTTATGTTACTAAATATTAACATTTTCTTAAATTATTCAATTACAGTTTGATTTAATGCACGATTATAGTCTCTTGGGAGGAATTTCGGGCATTTGCATATCGTAACAATTTTCGAAGAAATTAAATTTATGATCCTTGTAAGATTGTTCGATATTTTTTTAGAAGATATATTTGAAGAAGTATTATCTGCATCGTTATCATTTAATGTAACATTTAAAATAAAACGTTTTAATATAAAAATATTTCAGTTAAATAGATTTTACATACAACTGCATGTCACATTTGTTTATGTGCGGTTAATTTTATTTTCCCATAAACTGTATAATTATGACAAGTGTGATAATTGAAAATCGAAATTCAATAGTACATTTCAATTATTGTCGAAAGTGACGTGATGTTTTATAATATGCGTGAAATAGTGGAATATCATTTGCCAAATATGTAAACTATATTAAGAAAATCTAATAAAAGATATCACAGTGCTAGTCAAATAAATTAAATTTCTTTTCGTAAGTATAACAAACTTTCTCTGGCAGTGTTAAAAAGTGATAAATGCAACCCTGTCTTTAAAATCATGAACCTTATTCTAATTTTTTTTAATTTGATATATTTAATAATTATCCGTTCATAATTAATACCTTTTCTAATAAGTATTACTCAAGTTCTTTTTCAATTCCTACTATTAATTAACACTCTCCCTATATCTTGTACAAATCTTGCAATCGATTTTTAACTAACATCCCGACTAGCTAGAAATTTGAAGCTTTCAGGATTGCTCAGAACACGGTGACAACACAATACTTCGAAGTCCGATTTTCGAATTTTTGATTAGTTTTCTTATAATTAATTAAAATATTAAAATAATAACATCCTAATAGCGTTAAAATAGCCATTAAAATAATTTAATCGTTGCCAAAAAAAAAAAAAATTAAGAGTTCATTTTCTTTTCACATAAAAATAAATACATTTAATTAAACGTGAACATTAAAAAAATATAAAAAGTTAAATTATGCATCTCACAAAATTGACGTCATTATCACTTTAAAATTTTTATGCAAATTGAAAAGAGTTCTATGATTCATCAGAAAATTTAAAACATGGTATATAAAAAGTTTTTTTTTTTTTTTTATCTTTTAATTATTTTAATTTAATTTTTCACGCGCGCTTTTTATTTTCTAATTCAAAATTATTAAAAAAAAAAAAAAAGAAATTTTTTTTTTTATCTATAGTGTTTGTAAGTAAGAATTGACTTATGAATTTTTCTTTTTATAAAACTTGTTTAAGCTTATTTCCCATCATTATAACTTTTTTGCATTGAAGTAAAACTATCTCATGTGTTTGATATAACTTTTTTAAGGAGAATTTAAAAGAAAATGCGAATTTTATAGATACTAATGGTTATATATTCTCTAATTTTCATCACCTTAAACAATCATGTTTTAATATTTTAGATATAAATTAAACTATCTGTCGTGGACTTTGTTCAAACATTATTTACATTATTACTAATTTACATTAAATATTTACAGTACTATTCACATTAAATAGTTTTCATGCATAGGGCACAGTTTTGCTAAGTGATGTAAATTTTTAGCATTTAGTGACGAACAAAGCGGAAACAATTTAAGTGACATCCCTGGTAGAACATAACGTTTTTATAACTAATTTTTCACTGTTCAGACTTACTTGCAACGCTATAACAACGTTCTGGGCTACCTGGGAATGTAATGCTAAAAATTGTCCTTGGACCTTAATTTCCTGCAGCAATCGGATGACAGAAAAGCAACAATCGGTAAAATATTATGAGTAGACAAATGAAAGTATACAGTCAAACTCAACCTATTATATCACGAGGCAGGTTAGAGAAAACTTAAATCTAAAATTGCATATAAATGCGTTATCAAACAAACCACTAACAGAGTAAAAATTTTTCTAAAATATTTTCGGTGTAAAATAGCGATTTAAATATAACGCTTATCACCACAAAGGGGCAACTGTCGCTTGATACATTCTCCATAGCCGTTGCGCTAGTTACTTTGTATGTACATATTTTAATGTCCAGGTAATATGCTGTTTATCTCTTGGTTATTCAGTTTGCTGTTCACCTTGCTCTTTTAAAAATTGTGGTACGGTGCAATTATGTAAAGCATGTTGAAATCTTTATGCAGCTGTTTGGTTTATACGATATATAATAAGCTTAAAATCAATTTGGGGACTTCTAAAACACCTTTGAAGGCATGAGGGGCACTTTTGAGGGCATCATTGAAGTAGGTTTCACATAAAAGCTTATAATTCTATTTAATATTTATAAATTGAACCATATTTGGCTCGCTCAATGAAATATATATTCAGGAAATAATTCTTATGATCTTTGATATATTTTTTTACAAATATGAAATATTTAATTTGCGTTTTTACAATTTGCATTTTATTATGAATTCATAATCTTTAAAATTCTAAAAATTCTACAGATAGGTTAAAAAAAAAAACTATTTTTTTTTTCTTTGTATATCTAACAGAATCTACTCAAAAGAATTGGGAATGAATTTTGCAATATCTTTAAAAATATATATATTTGAAGAAATATTAAAAATAATAATCTGGTGTGTCACTCACACTGCTTTCTCTTACCCTGAAATTTAATACTATAAATACAGGTTGCAGATTAATAGGTAAGATAACGAGTACTGTTATGTAAACCTATGTTAAACAATTCATATTAGGCTTCTGAAGTGCTTTATATGATAATTAGTTCTGTGTGAGGGGGGCTGCCGCCCCCTCAACCCCCCGTTTCATTAATGCACCTACATTTATATAGAATTTAATTCGGTTATTAAAAAATAATTCTCTTTTTAAAAAATAATTTATTAAAATTATTATTTTAAAAAAATTATCTTTTATGATAAGGCAGACGATTTCCATATTAGAGAAGTAGTATAACACCAAATATCCAAAAAAAGTCCATTTTATTCTTAATAATAATAATAATAAAAAAAACAAAAAGTACGATTTTTTTCGTTAAAAGTAAAAAAAAATCGATAACTTTGTTTTAAATTATCGCAGATCGATGGTTCAACCATTCGTTTTAAAGGTATTGGCGAGCTCTTTTGACTTTTGAAAAATACCCATCATGAAAAGTTACTCCCCACGAGGGGGTACTTCCCCCCCAGGGGGGCAGGCGAGGCTCCTACATACACAATTTTCTTTCCCCAGTTGACTGTCTCTATTACAAATATATATATATTTGTTTCATATGGTTTAGTGCAGTCTATAGACGTTAAACTCTACTTTCCTGCAATTTCCCCCATAGACGTAATGTATTAGAATTATCTTGATTGCCCCTGTACACGAACTATTTGCTTGATCTTAACGAAAAGCTTACTGTAGCATCCCTATATGATACGCATTTAGAATACCAAGTTTGAACTTTCTACCATAATTTGTTTTTGAGATATGCTGATAACAGACAGACACACAGACACACACACAGACACACACACACAGACACACACAGAGACTCACACACAGACACACACACAGACCATTTGCTAAAAACATGATTTTCGTATTCTGGGGACCTCAAAAATATAAATATAACAAAATCTCGCGTTCGAAAATTTGACCCACAAACAATACTTTCTCTACCTTATGGGTAAGAGAAAGTAAAAATATAATTCCCCCCCCCCCCCCCCCCAATTTTCACGTAGATAAGCACTTTTTTTTTTCGAAAACTATTTAATCAGTTTAAAAAATATTTTCAGAAAACTCTTTGGGGTACTTTGTGTACCCATTCAATTGGAATTGATTAGGCGCATTTGGACATTCATTTTTAAAATAGAAGGAGATTTGTTCTTGTTTATTACAACTTTAACATTTATTTTCAAAGAAGAATATAAATAGTTTATATGAAAAAAAAAAAAAAAAAAAAAACATTTTTTTTTTCGTTGTGTTGAAAATATATTCTTTTACATGTTTTAGAATTTTTCTTACATATTTTACATACTGAAATGTGTTCCTTAAAAAAGTACTAATTACGAAGTTATAGAAATATTATGATTTTAAATATACATGAAATTTTCGACGAGAAACAGTTGTTTTCTTAGGATTTTCATTTCGTTTTAACTATAACATTAGAATTGCGCATCTGAAATTTGTTTTGATATTTGCGTTTTACTCATAAACATATATTTATTCATGTTAGAAAGAATGGATAAAATAAATATCTAGAAAATTGTAACGCAAACTAAATTATATAGAGAATAAAAATGATTCCTCTATCTGCCTATTTAAAAAAAAAAAATTCCTTGCTTCAGTTAAATATATATATATATATATTCTTATTCCTGTGTGTATATTTTTAGCGGTGTCAATTCAAATAAATTACTGTCTATTTATGAAAAGTTTACTTAATTTAACCCTTTGCCAGTCCAGTTTAACTACACACCTTTGGTAAGTGTCGCCAGATTTGGGGAAATTTTTATTCAATATTCACCACTAAATTTTAACTGTAAGGTTACTTAATCACTTCGAAGGTTATACGTCCATTATTTATATCAAATATCACCCCTTAAAACTAACGATGATAGTTAAATATAAGAGTCCCTAATTTCGCAACACTGTTTAGAGTGTTTTAGAGCATTAGAGTCGGGAAACGCTTTATAAATCTCTTACCTCTCGCTTTGATATTTGTAAAATTAATTTACATTTCTAGATACCGATACTTACTTAATTTTTTAAATAAGTTTTTCGTAGTGTGCAGATAATTCATTTAGAAGAAATATCGGAGATAAATTAAACTTTCACGATTTAAAGCGGTTTTTGAAAACCTATCTATACATCAAGTAAATTTACACTTGACTTTTATAAAATAGAAATTTGGAATTATCAAGTATAGGTGAAATCATACACTTTGCAGAAATTACAGTACTTATAAACTACAGAGTAACTTCAAAGTATTTTTCCTTTGTGATGACACTGTATCGATAACTTGAATAATATATACTTGTTTCAATATATATGTGCTTCAAAGAATTTAACTAATATTTACAGAATCAGAGGTAGTTAAACAAATAGTTTCAGCTTTGTTTAAGAGTGTAAAAATCTATCAATCTGAAACTGTATTTCTAGCAAAATCAATTTATGCTCTAAATGCATTTGAATATAATTGTATAGCCTATTAAATCATTCATTAATACTAATCAATCTATATTTTACAGCGATGTATTATTTGTGGACCTCGATAATGTATGCTATATCCGTTGTATTTTATGCGGTAAAAAGTTATTAAAATATGTTTTAAAATAAAATAAAAATCCTGCAGTACGCATTGATTAGTAAAACTTTCAAACTGTACGTAATTGTTGTATCAAATAACTTTTAATATTTTTTGCCTACGTTATCACACAACAGACAGAAGGACTGAAAAATATACAGATAGACTAATTGATTTTAAAATTAATCTTAGGCATTTTGGAAAGTGTTAAAAAGGCTTAACGCAAAAGAAAATGCAGCCATTAGATTATAATTACAGCATTTGATCTCTCTCAATATTTTAGTGTAGCCCTGTAAATCAGAAAGTTAATCATAGGATATTCTATACAAACATTATTTTAGAATATTAACAATACATTTCAATATTTTTATGAGTTTTACAGTAGAAAGATTTTTAAATATTTCTTTCAAAAAATTCTGTCCTAAAACGTAATGCATTGGCATTTTTGGCTTTTTTTTTTTTTTTTTTGTCCCTGTAAACAAACCTGTACAGGACCTATTAATGTCATTTTAAATGGGGAAAATTCTACAGGGAAAATATTTATAAAAATAACACTCATGGAACACAATGAGTTCGAATGCTTTTGGGTTTCCCTGTACACAAACCAGAAGAGATATTCACTCCATTTTCAATATGGAACATAGTGAACTTTATGGATAGTGAACTTCAATAAAATATATCAGTTTCGAGGAATTTCATAAATATTTACAGGAGTTAGAGCGCGGGCAGACAGACAGACAGACAGATGGATAGATACACAAACTGAAATCATATTCACACTTAAAAATGTTCGAAAATGTTAAAAACGCTTAATGTAAACGAAAGTACAAGTTTAGCAATTTTTTATTAATAGCTCTTAATATAAATGGATATTTTTGTGTCACCCTGTAAATCTAATGCTAATCATGCTATATTCTTTGCAAAACATTTTTTTGTGCATATAAATAACATGTTTCAGTTTCCTAAAACTTCGTGTGAAGTAAAGATATTAAAATTTGATTTATAGAAATATGTCTCATAGAACGCAATGCTTTGGAATACTTTTGAGTATCCCGGTACATAAATTGGCGGTGGTATTTCCTCCATTTTACACAGGAAACATCCAATAGTGAATTTGAATAACATATTTGAATTTCATTAAGATATGTCTACACTAAAGGTATGAAAATATAGTTTATAGAAATACCTCTCATAGAACACAATGCTTTGAAATACTTTTGGGTGTCCCTGTACACAAATCAGTAGAGATATAAACTCCATTTTCAATAGGGGACTTGAATAACATATATCAGTTTCAAGAAATTCCATAAATATTTACGGGAGTTAGAGCGCGGACAGACAGACAGACAGACAAACCGAAATCATTAACACTTTACAACCTTGTTGGAAAATGTTAAAAATATTGACTATAGAACTTAATGCATCCAATATTACTTTTGAGTCTCAATGTGGAGTTGTTATGTTTATGCTTTTTACAATAGACAGAGATGGAACACGGGCGCAGAATTCATACCGGAATCTGTTTAAGAAATTTCTCCACCTATAATATCGTTGATTCAAGAGGTAGAAAATTTTCTTATATTGATAGTGGTATGAATTCTGCGCCCGTGTTCCATCCCTGAATAGAATATATGTTATCGCGATCCAAAAGACATGTATGATTTTCAAAAAATATTTTTCGAAATAAGGCTTCAAAACGAGAAAAGAACAGAATGAGGTTTAGTTATAAAGTTTTATTCCTTTAAAAATGTAAATTAATGATTCCTTTTTCTGGGGCGGTACGCTTATTGTAGAAAGAAAAATCGAAATCGAAAATTTTAAAATTATTTGTCATAGTTCAAAGTTTAATTTATGGAAAATATCATATGTGGTTTCTTTCATCAAGTACATTACAGATAATTACTACAGTAAAATTAATTGTGAGCTAAATCTATTACTTTAATGAGATAGCTTTTAACTACTATATCTATCACTGTATTAACTCAGCTAAAACTATCTGCAGAAAAACTACAGAAAAGAAAGAAAACTGCACAATGTTGTAGATAATCTTGACGTATTTGGGACAATAAACAATCTTAGGTAAAACATATTTTTATCTGCATATGTTTGTTTCCAAACGGCAGTTATTCTACAAAATTTAAATAAAAACTTCATTTTTTCTACATATTCTTGGAACAGATACCTTCAGATTATCTGCAGATTTTTTTCCCTAATTGGTCCCTTCGTTACAATTAAATAGTGGAAATACTGGAAATTAATAGCAACTCTCCTATTGTATCATTTAACTACCATATAACTCTGGGGGTCACTGAACGGGGGGAGCCATCCCCTCCGTGGAGGATCAAATTGTAATGGTATGTGTTCAGACCAACCTTAGGGGTGCATCCTATACCGGGTAGTAATTACCCATAGTGTTGTACTAGTGTGACGTTAAAAAACCAGCCAATCATTTAACTGCCACTGACAGTGACACGGTTACTGAGTTATTCATTTCTCCATGATACATTTATAATTCAAAATTTTATAAATATGAAATTTTATTTTATTTTTCAAGTTTAAAAGTCTTAAATAACACAGGTCCATATCTAAAATTTTGATTTGATAATTTTGGTTTATCTTTATGTTTTTCGGTGTGCTGAAAGCGAAAATGAAGCCAGTTTTTCTCCAGCACGTGTTGACGTTCACGTGTTGATGTGAATACAGGGTGTCTACTGACACAACTTCTTCCGTTATTATTCAACCAGTATAATTACGCAGTAATTTTTAAAGTATGTTTCAATGTGTAAATATAATTAATCATAGAAACATACTAGAAACTATTGAAAAAAAAAAATTGTCAGTAGATTTTTCCCTGTATTGACAAAAATCTATGCTTGTTAGAGAAAAGCTGGCTTCATTTTCGGTTTCATCACACCAAAAAATATATGTATCAGCTAAAATTACCAAATCAACTTTTGACATCATTGTTTTATTAGATCTATGTAATTGTCATAAGGACTACAATGCATGCGCACTGTTATATTTTTCATCTCAGGTTGAGTTAAACACTATCTGAGTACATTAAAAATTGTGCAGCTAAAACAACATTACATTTTTGCACTCTAAGGCGGTCAGAGGGTTAAAAAAAATCTTAAGCGCATATCAGACACAACGACTTTATAGGCGATTTTAGAGCCAACCACTGATCAGTGCCGATCTTTCGGAAAAAATTGCCTCTACTCCCAGTGTGATAGCGCGCACCGAACTTGCCCAACTTTTGCAGAGCTGTCTTGATAAAATTGTCTCTACACACAATTTTTCCACAGACTCATCCAAATGGGATGCGTTATTTTGATACGTCATATTTCCAAGATGGCGGGACACGGTAATCGCTTGACGTGGAGATTTGAAGAAGACATATTATCGTTAAGCACGTTTATTTTACCGTGAAATGATAAGAATTTTGAATTAATCGTTTTTATTTTCGTATGGCGTTATGGCAATAGTTGTAACAAAGATCAAAATAGAAATAATAATGGGATATTTTACACAAATGAAAAGGAATTTTAACACTAATCATTTCGTATTTTATTCATGCCAAGAAAAGTGATAAGCTTCAGAAGTTAGTCTTCTTTCATCCAATTTTTCACCAGTCTATTGTAACCTCTACCGTGTTTTCGTCGAGGAAAAATCGGTGCTAAAGTCGACTCAAAAATTGGTTGTTTCTAAAGTTGCTGGGTCTGATACGCATTTTAATATTTAAATAGATAATATTTCATATTAACCCTTTCCTCCGTTTCTCCTGATAATATATTCATATATAAAATGGGACCCGGTGACAGAATCACGAGCTCGTAATCAGAAGACTTGCGAGTTCAATACTCGAGCCGGGAAAGACCGTTATTTGAATTAATGGTATGGGGTGTACATAAAATCCATCGTGGTTTCAATGCCTTCCATATTCCTTGTAAATAATCTGACGGTTATCGAAGCATACGAGCCATCCTTTCCGCATACACTTAGAACTATGGTTGGATGTCTCTGGTCCATCCCAGGGTTGAATTCAAAATTATTACAAATTTTGCATTCCGTATAGCAACAGTGCAACATTAAGCACACATAAATTCAATAGCAATTTACCATGACTGAAATGAAATGTTTTCTTTAATGTGATGCGTTTTTATCGCGTATTTTTGCATGCTGTTTCAGGAAAACAATGTACAAATATTTCCACCAAGTATAGACAATGAGATTTTTTGACAGAAATGAGCTTGAAACTCCACTTTCTCAACATACATCTCAATTATTTTCAGTAAAACCTAGGTGAGGTGTGTGAACAACAAGGAGCGCAATTTCATCAAGATATCAAAGAAAGAAAAACAGTGGCCAATGTTAACATGTTAGAAGGTTATATCTGGATATCTGGATATCTGGAAGCTGCAGAGAGAGAGAGAGTGACCTCAAGCCATGCACTTGAGGAAAAATTCTAAACGGAGCTTCAATGTAAAGAAACGGAGACATTCTAAAGATAATGTGTAAATAATAGCTAGTTTAATGTATTTTATCTATAAAATTTTGAATTATTTTATAGTCTCTGTGTCAATTTTTCAGAGCTTCATCCTTACTTTGTAAAAAATCCTTATGTGATAAAAAGAAAAAAATTCATTTCTGAATTCAGTGTATATATATATATATATATAAATCAGAAACACATAGATCATTTAATAAATATATAAATAAAATAAATAAATAAATAAATAAATGAACAAATAAGTAATTTTTTTTTCTTGTTTGAGTGTTTGTGTAATTAGTAGTTGTGTAATGACTCGCTTTTTAGAAGTAAAGCTATCGCTATCGGATTAATCTTTCCACTGCAAAATAATAATAATAATAAATAAAATAAAATAAAATAAAATAGTTATTAAAATGGTTCAAAAATATAAAATTGAAGTCATATTTTAAATAGAAACAGAAATAAAAAAATTTTATTACAAAATTACTTTAAAAATGAAAAACAATTCGATATATTTTATCAATATACGCATAATAAACCAAAATTTTTTATTGCGTTTACATTCAAATGAATTATATTTTACCTTATCGAACAACATTTAATAAAGTAAACAAAAGTTTTTCCTTTACAAAAGACATATATTCTAAAGTCAATATTATTATTTTTACTTCCATTACCCTACTACCGTAGATAATGGAAGTATTGTATTCGGTCTGAAAATTCGATATCGGGTTTTCACCTGATTTACACGTTTTAAGGTCCCCTGAGTCCAAAAAAGTGGTTTTTGGTAATTGGTCAGTGTGTATGTATGTGTGTGTGTGTGTGTGTATGTATGTGGAGAATCTTCTGGCTATTATAGCTCAGAAACTAATAAAGATAGAGCTACTAAACTTTAGAATTGAAATACGTCTGGTGTACAGATGAAATTTCCAAATTTTGGTAAAAATTGAAAAACCGGAAGTGGGACATCGGAAACCGGAAGTGGGACCGTAAGTCCGTATCTCAAAAACGGCTCTAACGATTTTCTTCAAACTTGCTATATAAATACTCTATTAGATGTCCTTTCGAATGATATAGTTAGTTAGATCAGAAAAATTGATAGGCGTCCTGTATAAATAGCTCAATTTCAGGCCTCGCAAAGGCGTTCCTTTAAAAACGGTTGTACGGATTTTTTTCAAACTCGCCATTTTAACTCACTTTTAAATATGCTTTTGTATGTAATTATTGTTTTCTTGTCAATAATTGAGTTTAACCGGAAGTGGGACATCGGAAACCGGAAGTGGGACCGTAAGTCCGTATCTCAAAAATGGCTCTAACGATTTTCTTCAAATTTGCTATATAAACACTCTATTAGATGTCATTTCGAATGATATAGTTGGTTAGTTCAGGAAAATTGATAGGCGTCCTGTATAAATAGCTCAATTTCAGGTCTCCCAAGGGCATTCCTTTAAAAACAGCTGTACGGATTTTTTTCAAACTCGCCATTTTAACTCACGTTTAACTATGCTTTTGTATGTAATTATTGCTTCCGATCAATAATTGACTTTTTGTAAATGTTGGCATCTCAGAAACGGCTCTAACGATTTTCTTGAAAATTTGTATTTGGTTGATTATTATTTTTCTAATTATTATTTTAAATAACTTATTTGACGGATAGAGCAATTTTGTTACTTATTTAAATCAAAAATGTATATAAAATGTTTATAATGTGTGTAGTACTGGGTAATGGAAGTGGTGTGGCTGTTACACGCCAGATTTTTTTTTTTTTGTTATTGGTTCTTATATAATAATACATAAATATTTAAAATACTTTTTTTTTTTTTTTTTTTTTTTTTTTAAATACGAGACAGCTTTCGCGGGAATTTAAGGAGAAAAAAATAAATTAGTTTTTTTGAAATGTATGTTTTTAGGTATAGAAAAAAAAAAAATGGAAAGTACGACAGTTTTTTTTTTTGTATTAAATTATTATTTCTGAACACTTCCTGCCATATTTAAAATCAATAAAACCTTCATTTATATTTCTATTATTGTTTGCTTATTAAATAAAATAATTCTTGTTAATCCAACCAATAAAATTTATTTCTAGTGAATTATACTCTAGCTTTAATTCGATTCGTTAACATAAAAAGGCACAACATTATTTGGTTCCGATTGGAAACAAACTTTTTTTTTATATTGCAAGTTATTTATTTATTTTATTTATTTTTTAGTCTGAAAAGAAACTTGTTCTTAACATCAACAGTCCATTAAAATAATTCTCCCATTAAAATATTTAATGCGTTTTAATCTTCCCAGTTTAATTTTGTTTTGTTTTGTTAAATTATTCTTTTTTGTATTTTGTATTTACCTTTTTGAGTATTTTTATTCTAAAAAAATTTTTCTTACTTTTTGCTTTATTTACGTTATTCATACTTGAGTGAATTAATATAAATTTTCACGTTTTTATGGATCACTTCTGCTATTTTCTTTTCTTTCCTTTTTAAGCATCAAGAAGTTTTAAAATTGTTCAGAAAAAAAAAAATCCTCTTGATTTTTTTTTAGCACACTTTATTATTATTATTATTATTATTTAATTGCTTTTATAGATATATATTTATGTTTAGTATTTGGACTTCATAACTATATTAACTTAAGTAGGAAATATTAAAAGTGCAAAGTATTGTACTGTTTTGGTTGAAAACAGTAGCCAAACAAACTTGTACGTATGTTTCATTAACGCTAGTGGATTTTACATTCAAAATGCGTAAAAATTATATTATAATATTATGATTAAATAATAAATTTTTGGAAGAAATTATAATAAATTAAAATAATTGCAGATTTGGAGAATGTTTTTAATAAAATTTATTGAAGAAGCGAAATACATGGAGAATTTTTTGTATTAAAGCTTTTTTCATCTTATTATTTTTCTTTTTCTTATAAACCATTGAAGAAAATACCTTAGAGGTTTCAGATTGCTTAAATTACGCTATTTATCTTTATGGTGCATGTGTCTTTTTCTTGCATATTTTAATTCTTTTTAAGTTGATATTAAGAGCTTGCAAACAAACTCTAATATGTCTAAAAAAAAAAAAAAAACAGGATTTAAATTCTGTTAATTAAACTCTGTATTTAAAATGTTTAAAACAGTTGAATAAAAAGGATTTATTAAAAAATTAAAGATAAATCCACCTGTAAAATAAGTTTAGAGACGTTAAAAACATAAACGTTTCGTGCAATTTTTTTAGCACTATCTATGTTTAAGTTTTGGCGTTTTCTTTTGAATACACACCACTACTATGATATGTGTGATAACAACGAAGATTAACCCCCTAGATTTTTGTAGGGTCACTAGTATGTGGTGGGTACAGCACAGGAAATCATATTGGATTTATTGAGAATTTAAACTGTAAGATTCTTATTTGTGTTCTGAATCACTTAAAACGTGTAAATCCATCAAAAACTGGATGTCGAAAATTTCTACGATTCCAATACTTTATTCTGTTGAATATAGAAGAAAATAAAAGCATGTTCTCAAATATTGGTCCAAAATTAATTTCATTTGAACATTTAATGTTATTCTTTATTGAGATAAAATTCGTCTACATACATCATGCAGAATTATTTTGATGAAGGATAATTTTAGTACCTAATATATATACTGCGTGATTTTTTTTTTTTTTTTAGGAAAATATAGGACAAAGTCATAAGTAGCCAGAACATACTAGTTTTTATCTATGGACGCAAAATAGTCAGCATTCTAAGAAAATGCAGCTATAGACATATAATTTATCACTTTTATTTTATGTTTGTCCTTTTTTCTCTTGTTTGTTTCCTGAGGGGGTACACAAGAACTATGAAAATATAAAATAATCGATGCATTAAAATTTTCCTTTATCTGCGCATCTAAAGTTTCATCGAACCATACATAAAAGCTTTCTTTCTCGTCCGCATTCGATGTGTCCGAGAAAAAATTCTGAAACAAAAATGTATAAAACTTTTGTTGGTATAAATGGGTCCACAGAGTGAAAAGCAGAGTCTTTTAAACAATCACAACATTTAATAATATAGAAAAGTAGAATAACATAATGCGGGCATTTCTCGCCGCACGCTTAGCAAAGCTTTCTCGTACAGACTCATATAAAACTCTCTCTCAGAGAAGCGAAGATGCGCTGTTGATTACGTAATACAGTTACGTCACATCTGACGTCATGACAGGTGTGAGCCAGTTAACAGATGATATGAGGAAACATGCATTGAAATCCTTCATTTCGCCCTTATTCAATAAATGTTTCGAAAATAAAACATATTTATGCATTATAATAGCATATTAAAAATTACAGAAAATTATTTTTATGCAAGAGTTACTTAAAATAAGAAAAGTGTTAGTAAAGAAATAGAATTATAAGCAAATAATTATGGTTAATATAATAAAATAAAATACGTAAAATATAAGCAGTTAATTTCTTAATGAAAACACAGTTTAAATATATATATATTTTTAAGTTCTTCAGTCCTGAGTATTAAGTCCTATCATACCACAACATTTTTCATGTTTATATGCATTTAAACTTTTTGTTAAAATATCTGCAGGTTGTTCATCTGATGAAATATATTTAATGTCAATTAGTTTATTATTGTAAACTTCTCGCACAAAATGATGACGAATGTCAATGTGCTTAGATCGATTGTGATGAACAGGATTTTTTACTAATCTCAGTGCAGATTGATTGTCGCACATGATCTCAGTCGGACTTGATACAATTTCAGGATCCAATTCTTTTAAGAAATTTCTAACATGAATTGTCTCTTTTGCGGATTCAGACAGAGACATATATTCAGATTCTGTTGTGGATAGAGCAACGGTTCGCTGCTTTCTAGATTCCCAAGAAATAGGTCCACCGGCATATTTAAAGACGTATCCTGTATATGATTTTCTATCATTTATATCCGATGCCCAATCGGCATCAACAAATGCTGTCAATGGTTTATCGTCTCTGTAATACACAATTCCTAAATTTCTAGTGCCATTGAGATATCTTAGTATTCTTTTAGCAGCTATCCAGTGAGGTTTTCCTGGATTGTTATTAAACTGACTTAAATAATTTACAGCATGGGTGATATCTGGTCTGGTAGCAACCGACAGATACATAAGAGAACCAATTAATTGTCTATAAGGAATTTTTGACATGTATGATTTCTCTTCTTCTGTATTTGGACACATTTGTTTAGTTAATTTTACACTGCTATCTAAAGGTGTATTTACCACTCTAGAATCTTCCATATTAAATTTATTTAGTAAATCTTCAATGTATTTCTTTTGTGTTATAGTGATGCTGTCCCTATCTTGATTAAATTCAATGCCTAAGCAATAATGCAGAAGGCCCATATCTTTCATTTTGAAAGATTCTGCTAATTTATTTTTTATATCAAAATAGTGCTCTTCACTTTTAGTGAGACAAATTAAATCGTCGACATAGACGATTATAATAGCATCAAAAGGATATTTTGAGTAATAGACACATTTGTCGGAATTCAAAGGGTTAAATTTCATTTTTCTCAATTTCTCATCTAATTTCTTAAACCACTGTCTTCCTGACTGAAATCCATACAAAGACTTCTTTAATAAACACACTTTATTTTCGTGTATATCATTTTCAAAAAATTCAGGAAGCTCCATATAAATTTCTTCATGTAACATTCCGTTAACATATGCCATAATGAAATCTAACTGGTATGCTGTGAAACCATTCTGGATAGCATACGCGATTGCAGTTCTTATAGAACTTAATCTGGCTACTGGTGAAAAATTTTCCTCAAAATCTATACCTTGTTTCTGTGAACACCCTTTGGCAACCAATCTGGCCTTAAATTTTTCAATTTGACCATCTGGTTTGAATTTTGTTTTTAAAACCCATTTACACCCAATTACTTTTTTATCTTTTGGTCTATCTACAATTTCCCAAGCGTTTTGCTTAACTAAAGAATCATATTCTAATTTCATCGCGTTTTCCCAATTTTTAGCATAATCTCCATTTAGCGCGTCGATTACGCTGGGATTAATTTCATTAAATGAGTTATCAGCTAATTGAGAAGTTTCATCTTTATATTTTGTATCTGTAATACACTCCTTATGAGAGTTTTGAAAGTTCCAACTTTTACTTTTTTTAGGTCTTCCGGGACCACGTTTAAAAATAGGATTGTTTTTATTAATCCTTTCCTCTTGTTTACATATATCGCCAGCACTCTCCTCCCCTCCACTCACATCTTCTACTTCCCCCCTTCAGAGTGGCTCGCTTCCCCCCCTTTCCAAAAAGAGAAACTTTCTCCGTTGAATTCAGGGGGATAGGAAATCGATCCGCTGTTTTCCCCCCTTTGGATGTCTGCGGTTTGAGTAGGGATAGGAGTTTCATTTTTAATATTACAATCATTGCATTTATTCTCAGACGGAAAAATTAATTCTAATTGATCAGTAGTGGCTGAATCATTTATTTCAAATTCGTCTATAAATCGAACATCACGACTTATGACAATTTTTCTGGTATCCTTATTCCATAATCTGTAAGCGCGTGATTCATTTGAATAGCCAACGAATATATGTTCATGTGACCTAGCTTCAAACTTTCCTTTTGATTTTTTATTTAGAACAAAACATTTCTGTCCGAAAATTTTAAAATAGTTAACAGTTGGTTTATAACCGAAAAACAATTCGAAAGGGGTTTTATTTTCTTTAATTCCTTTAGTGGGACACCTGTTTCTAATATATGCAGCGCAATTTACTGCTTCAGCCCAGAATGTATTTGGAAGGTTTGATTGCATTAATAAACACCTCGCCATTTCGCATAATGTACGATTTTGTCTTTCAATTCTAGAATTTTGCTGAGGGGTCATTGGTGAGGAATATTCGCGTTTAATACCGCATTCTTCAATATATTTATTGAATTCTTCGCCACAATATTCCAATCCATTATCAGTATGCAGTATTTTAATTTTTTTTCCTAATCGATTTTCGGCTGCTGCTTTATATCTCCGGAACGCGTACTTAGCTTCATCTTTTGTTTTTAGAAAATTTACTTGAATGTAACGAGATTTATCATCCAAAAAAGTAATAAAGTAACGTGATCCGCCATGGGATTTAACATTTATAGGGCCTCATAAATCAGAATAAACTACTTCTAATAATTCCTTACTACGAAATTTGTTTTCTTTACAAAATGGTTTCACAGTTTGTTTAGACTGAATGCATACTTTACAATCTTTTAAAGAATCTTTTTCATTAAAATTTAAATCTCTTAACATATTTTCAGATTTTAATAATTTTAAATCTTTTTCATTTAAATGTCCTAATTTTAAATGCCATTTATGAAAGTTGCTTACCTGAGTTGTTGCAGCGATATCCACCTGCGGCTGAAAAAAATATAAATCACCTTTTCTCGTAGCACTTATAATTAGAGAGCCGTCCTGCTCCGTAATTTTTGCACATTTTTCAGTAAATACAACTCGGCAGTTATTTGCAGTAGCTTTTGATATAGACATTAAATTGCATTTCAATTTTGGAACGCACAAAACATTTGTTAACTTTAAATTGGTTACACCGTGATTACCGGGAACTTTTAATTTGACTGTTCCAACACCTGTGATCTCCGCTGTTTCATCTATAGCTAATTTTATAAATGATCCAATTCTAGGTTCGAAATCTATAAACAAATTCTTGTCATGAGCCATATGTGATGTCGTACCGCTATCGAGACACCACTCGGAATGTTCTTGGAAAGAGTTACTGGCTGCCATCGTGAACTCTGTACTATCTTCAACCATAAATGATCTATCTTTGTATTTATTCGATGAAGTGAATTTTCTGTCTGAGATCTTCTTTCTGCATTCTGAGGCTTTATGCCCTACTTTTGAACAGTAATTGCATTTGAAGATTGCATAATTTCTTTCGCCATACGTGTTCTTGTTCTGCACAGGCTTTAAGATTTCTCTTTTGTTCTTTTCAGGAAGATTTTTCTTGTGAGTTGTAAAATACGCATTTGATGATTCTTGATGCTTTTTATTTTTTCTTGACTCATATTCTTCCATCATTTTAATTTTTAGAGCTTCAGGCTGCGGCAATTCATCTCTTGCTTCTATGGCGCACCTGAAATTTTCATAGCTGTCAGGAATACTGTATAAGAGCAAAATTGATAATAAATCTTCGGCTAGGTGAATGTCCATTTCTTTTAGCTTGTCCACTATATCAAAGAAAGTATTTAGGTGATCGGACATATTTTCACTATCAGACATTTTCTTAAAGAGTAGCTGCTTCAATAGGGTGGCTTTCTTTGCCGGTCCTCTCGATTCGTAAACTTCTTTTAATTTATTCCATACTTCATTTGAGGTGGTACAATGTTTAATATGACACAACTCACTTGGGGTAATTGCTAGGATTAAATCGGCTCTAGCTTTAAGGTCATTTTCGAGCCATTTTTCTTCACCTTCGGCGCCTTCATCGGGCTTAATTTTCGTTCCGTTAGCATAACTCTAGTGATCATTCTTGATTAAAACAGCTTCTATCTGCAGCTTCCAGGTGTCAAAATTATTTTTCGATAACTTTTCTATATTTAATATTTGCGACATATTTAATCAGCTATAGTAGCTTCTTTATAAAAATAGAATCAAAAATACTTTCGATTTCAGCCCTTAGGCTTAACAGTAAGTCGCACTTTCGTTTTGGCGAATGTTAATTTAAATTTTTAAAAAGTCCGCAGTAAGATGCGTGTCTCTGGGCCCATAACCATTGTTGGTATAAATGGGTCCACAGAGTGAAAAGCAGAGTCTTTTAAACAATCACAACATTTAATAATATAGAAAAGTAGAATAACATAATGCGGGCATTTCTCGCCGCACGCTTAGCAAAGCTTTCTCGTACAGACTCATATAAAACTCTCTCTCAGAGAAGCGAAGATGCGCTGTTGATTACGTAATACAGTTACGTCACATCTGACGTCATGACAGGTGTGAGCCAGTTAACAGATGATATGAGGAAACATGCATTGAAATCCTTCAACTTTTTCAAGAACCTTTGCCTAACTCTATAGATATTGCATTAAAATATTTGATATCGCTATATTATAAATTAAGCTAACTGAATCTGACAAACGTTAAACGAAAGCGATTTTTAGAGTAGTATAAAGATTTATCGTCAAAAATTACATAATTTACATCATTAATTGCCATTATTTTTTATTTTGCGTATCACTACTTTTAAACAACAAAAATCTTCGATTAGAAAAAAAAAAAAAAAAAAACTTGTTAAATTACGATATTTAAAATAAGTAAAAATTAACAACTATGCTATAAATTAACTGTAAATAATTAATTAAGAACAAAAATTTTCTGTTATTACTTTCTTCTATATTCAATAGAAGAATGTATTGGATTCGTAAAGAATTCGACATCCGGTTTTCGACGAATTTACACGTTTTGAGAGGTCTAAAACACGATTTTACCATTTTTAGAAATTGTCTGTCTATCTCTGTGTGCTTGCGTGTGACAAAAATTTTGTGGCAACTGTATCTCCGGAACTATTGCTCAGAATTGTATATAAAATTATATGACACCTTGACCTAAATTAGTGTCTATCATCTTTTGGTGTCAACCGCTCAACAGGTAACGCTGCTATGCAGTGGTTTCCGAAATTTTAGGGGAGACTGTATCTCAGGTTCTATATCAAACAAAACTTGATATGTAAGAAGGCCATTATGAGACATTATGTTGATTCAATTTGAATGCTTATCGGCCGACAAGTGGCGCTGCTATACAGCGATTTTCTCAATTTAAGGGAAGGCTATATCTGAAGAACTACTGCGCAGAATTGCATATAATTTTATATATAGATGCACTTTCATATGAATTAGTATCTTTCAACTTTTGGTGTCAACCGCTCAACAGGTGGCGCTGCTACACTGCGATTTCTGTAATTTATGGAAAAGCTATATCTCATGTTCTATTGCGTATAACCAAACAAAGCTTGATATGTGAGAAGGCCTTTATGAGACATTATGGTGATTCGAGTTGGATGTTTATAGGCCAATAGACGGTGCTGATATAATGGAAATTTCCTCGATAACGGGAAGGCTATATCTCAACTTGTATGGCATATAACTGTATGAAACTTGATATGTGAGATAACCATTATAAAAACGCATTTTTTATGATGTTATTTATAGACAATAAAACTGTCTTTCTTTGGATGTTTAGTGTTAGTTTTCTCTGAGATGAAAACCATTTGCATTCATCATGTTAGATAACTTTAATAATATATTTAATATATTTGTATAAAAAAAATATAGAAGAAAGTTTTTTTGGTGGCCACAACATTCTAGTTTTTACATGACCATTGCAGATCAAAATTTTATTATCTCGTATACAAATTTTAGAAAATTTTATTCTATTGTAGTGCTTAAATTGCAACACTTTTTTTAAATTTTGGCTATAAAGATATGGAAAATTTATATCGAAAAAACAATTTATTCTGACAAAGAACAAAGAAAGAGAATTCAGAAGCGATTTAATGGACGAAAAAAAAGAAAAAAAAAAGAAACTAGTTTTTTAAGGCAACTGCCGACTCTTAATCAACTTTAAATAAACAAGATTCGTGTAGTTAAAGTAATGAAGTTAACAGCGGAAAATTCTGATTTTTTTTTTTTTTTTTTTTTTTTTTTCGTATTTTGAATCTGGGATTATTTAGAGTAATTAGATTTAAAAACCTATTTTATCATTTAATTTTATTACTGCACTTTCAAATGAATGAACAAAATATTTTGAATCTGCCTCATCTTTGACTTTTATTGCAATATATGAATGTCCTTTAAACATTGTGGAATACTCCGTGTATAATGTAAACAAATTTATTATTACAGAACAATTATGTATTTTTATTTTTTTAGTTTTTAAAGGGAAAAAAATGAAAATTCGAAATCTGTTTTTGTTTTCTATAAAACAGGTTTGTAATTCTGTACAAAACATAATCTAATTTAGCACAACAGGACATTTTTTTAAAAATTATCCTTCTACATAAAGACATACAGTACTTGTGTTTCCTTCCTTAGCAACGGTTGCTACATTCATTTCTTACAATTTCTTTGGTACAGCTTTTGTACAGAACTCCCTTTGCGGCATTTAAGTTTTTATTGTCTGTTTGGTTGTGAATTAAAAAGGCCATCGCAATTGCATAAGTAGAGAGCTTGTCAAGAAACGTACGAGCAACTTCGGTAACAAGTTCGCAAAAAAAATGGTATAAAGGGTGTCCCAAAATTAACGCGCACAGTAAACAGTTGGCAACCCTATTAAAAGAAAATGACAGCTGATAGTTTAGGATCAGTAAAAGTGGAACGTTACACGATAGAGCAATGTGTTTTCATTATTGAACAACATTTCAAAAATAATGAGTTTGGCAGCCACAGTTCGAAAATTTCGTACAAAATAGGGTAGGAATAGTGATTTAACTTCCTCGACTGTGAGGAGAGGAATTGAAAAGTTCAGGCACACTGGATCAATTAGTGATGCTAAACCCACTGGTCGTCCAAAAACAAGCCGTTCATTTGTCGATATCGAAGCAGTGCGTGAGAGTGTTGGTGAAAGTCCAGGAACATCAATTCGGTGTCCTGGACAAGAAGCGCAAATTTCAAGAAGCTCACTACACTCACTGAAGATCTGCGTCTCGATGCTTACAAAGTTCAATGAGGAATTTGCATGTTTTCTGATTTTATTCTTATATAATTGAAAATGAAAAGGTAAGAAAATAAATACATATATTTTCTTTATTTGAAACCGAATTACTGATTTATAACAATTTTAACATCACACTATTTACTCTATTGAGAAAACGCAGTATAATATATCGTGACGTCACTCTTTATGACAACAAACGGGAGTAATCGTTGTTTACATTCGATTTCGAGCTTTGCTTCACTTCGTGAATCAGTGAAATATGTTTTGTATTTTATAATAATGACGAATATTAAGAAATTGTAGTATAAATATTGTATTGTACCACTCTCCGCTAATACAACGGCTAATGCGCTATTCTTTAGCGTTCTACAGAATCCTATTAAATGAAAACATTGGAGAACCGCCATGAAAAGAAAACAATTGAAAATAATGATAACGGAAAATGGTGATAATGATATTAAATGATTATAAGATGAAAAAGAAATACTCTGAAATCCCATAAACAATTGATAATTACGAAAGTTAAAACGAATTTCCGATTACTAACCACGCTTACAAAATGTAAACATTGAAGCATCGTAAAGTGTGACGTCAGGCAGCGTTTTGAAGTCACGTGATTTTTAGTTAATTTTAATGTTATTTTTATGGGTCTAAAACTACCAGAAAAACAGAATTTTATTCAAATCCCCTATGTGTACAAATTCGTCATTAACGCAAGATCTGAAGCCTAATGACCATTCACAGCGATGAGAGTTCGTTGGAATGATTATTGAACATCAAAAAGTGGATACCGATTTTTCAAACAAAATCTCTTTCAGCGATGAAGAACATTTTCACCTTGATGGCTTTGTTAGTCTTCAAAATTGCCGCATTAGGGGTTCAGAGAACTCATATGTGATTGTAGAAAAACAAATGCATCATCAACATGTCACTGTTTAGTGCGGATTTTGGGTTGGAGGTATCATTGGACCATACTTTTCGAAAATAAAACTGGTCAAGCAGTGAATGTTACTGGTGCTCGATATCGCAACATGATAATACAGTTCTCTCTGCCTAAATTGGATGATATTGATGTGGACGACATGTGGTTTCAACAAGATGGTGCCTCATCCTTCTTTTTATGTTTCCATATGTTTTATGTTTTCCCTGGAATTAATTTAAGATGAGTATTCTAGTTTTCAAATCGAAATTGGAAAAAAAAAAAAAAAAAAAAAAAAAAAAAATGCGGGGCAGTCATTGGGGACTGCCGATAGAAGTGAAAACTAAGTAACTTGTGAATTGTATCGTGGAGCTATTTGATTATTATTTTTGAATTATTTTTGGTTTGTAAAGAAGTATTAATATTGTAATATGACTAAAATAATTTTTTTTTATTATTTATTTGAAAATTTATATTGAAAGCAAAAAGAAGACTATAACAGTCTGTATAAAAACACGTTGTTGTACTTTGTGAACTATGTATATAGAGTGGAAAAAGTACATTCATATATAGAGTATAGAATTAGAAAGAGACAGATGCCAGTAGACAGTATACTACTCGTATTAGTATACAGTTTATATATATATATATATATATATATATATATATATGAGGCATGCCGCGTCGTGCGCTACATTTATGGATATATATGTAGAGAGATATACTCTTTGTATATATATATATAATGTATACTAATAGCGCACGGACCCAGACAGCACATCGCCTCCGCAGGATATCTTCAAGATGTCTTCTGGATGAAAAGGCATCCCAGAAACGTCCTTAAGATGTACTGTGGATAAGTTAAGCCTAACTGTGCTGTTAGGGGAGGTATATCTATGTACATATATACACAGTATACATATAGCTCATGGAAAGCGTTCGGTGACGATGACGCGAGTTCCATGATTATTGTTCACCCAAAAAGTGCTCAACGCGCATAAAGAAGTTTTCACTTAAAAAAAAAAAAAAAAAGACCTGGCTTTTGTGGGTAATTGTGGCATATTATTCATCTGTTTATTTTTCTTTCTTATTCTTATATTTATATATATATGCTTGAATCAAGCTGGGCTACTGGAAATTTCCCCAAAGTTTAAATCGTTATCTAAAAACCATAGTCCTGTCTTACTCATAGAGATATTTTCCTGTTTTAAATTATCTAATTAAAACCAGTTGGAAAATAGTATAAGTAAATTTTAAATCACAAGCTACTGCTTTTAAAACCGTTAAAACTTATTGTTAGATACAATAAACATATTTAAATTAAACTATCGTTACAAAATACTTAAAAATAAATTAAAGAAGTCTACTTAAAAATAAAGTGCTCCAAAAAGAATTTATGCATTATGTATGCCATTATTTATTAATAAGCTATTATAACCTATTACGTTAAATATATCTTCTATATAAATAAATCGAAAAATTTGTCGGCGGACACACATAGGTGGACCATTTCTATTTTTGATTGGCCTACATTTAATTAATTTGGTCGTGAAAGTCGACCCTTTTTTTTAGTGGAAACTGATGAATTTTTTTAAAAAGGTACTGCATAAATGTTATACTTTTTTAAAAGAGCTCTAAAAACTGTTCCTTTTTTTAGGACACTCTATACATCAAGTTATTAGATTTAAAGATATTACGTTACAAATTTTCACAACGCGATATCATTCGATTGGTTTTATCTTAAAATAAGAGTTTAATATTTAACAAAAAACAGTCTAAAATTAATGAATAATGAATTACTTCTTAAAAATTATCAGGTTTGAAGTTTTAAGAGCTGAAATTTTTAAATTACAGAGTACTTATTTCCCATATATAATCTGTTAAATTTGAAAACAATTGTTGATTCGTTCTCGAGAATCATTCACATAAGACCATAGAGCATTGTTGTAAAACGAGTGCATGGTTGGTTGATTGGGTTTAACGTCGCACCAGTGCTGTGCAACAGGCAATCGGCTATGGTCTGGGATTCCCCCCCCCCCCCTAGAGGTGGCCCGGAGACATACCATCACAATTTTTATCCTCCGCGGAAGCAAAACGAGTGTAAAACGGAAGAAATATATACTATACCCCGCTCTTTATACTATATTTATTTAATCTAGTATAAAGAGAGGGGGACATAGGTGACGGTTACCCGTAGTGAGGTTTAGAGCGATTTTAATGTAGGCATTTTATTTATTTATTTTTTTTTTTTTTATAAGGTGATATAAAAAATAAATGGTGATTCAATTCTTTTGAAAATTCATTTAAATACAGTGACCAGCGAAACGGGCGTAGTCTGTTAGTTTTAAAAATGTATTTATTATTTTTAATTACAAAAAAGTATGAAACCAAAAATAGACTTTTTAAAAAGTTTAAAAAATATTAAATTTCAGTTGTGTTATTTGGAACTGCAATCCTGCTTTTTAAAAATCAGATATTGATACAGATTTAATGAAGAAACTAATTAATTACAAGGAAAGATTCAAAAGGTGTCGTATTCAAAAAATATTCAAATATATATATATATATATATATATATATATATATATGCGATTCTACTCTTCATAAAACACCATAAAGTGAAAAAATTATCGGCTGAAATGAATTACAGCGACAACAAAAAGTTATCAAAATTAAGCATTTTTGGTGATTTAGTGCTGTTAGGCGATAAGTTCATTAGCACCGAGATTGCCGTGTACGAACAGAACCGTGTTTTGCTTTTCCGCTAAGTACTCAAACGCTTAACAGTGTAAAATCGCCAAATATGCTTAATTTTGATAATTTTTTGCGGTCGTTGTAATTCATTTCAGCTGATATTTTTTTCACTTTCTGGTGTTTTAGGAAGAGTAGAATCCCATATATATATTTTTTTTTCAATATTCTTCGAAGGCGACACCTTTTGAATGTTTCCTTGTTAGAAAGCGTGGATGTGTTGTATCTGATTTCACGAAATAAACAAGACACTGTTTTCTTATATAAAATCTAATTAGAGTACATCTTATTTAAAATAATTTCCTTATCGAAAAATATAGTCTAGTATCAGTTTAATCTGTTGTATATCTCACACAGTACATTTAATTATAAGATATAAATTTTAATGATTAAACATAACTACTAGAAATTTTTATGCTATTAAGCATTTTTTATTTATTGTATTCTGTTTATAAACTTCTTAAATTAAAATTTATTGATTTTTAAAATAGAACACTAAAAAGTAGTTTTAAATGCTTTGACAGTTTAATGGCATATATAGAAAATGTCAAATAAAAACAATAATAATACATTTGAGGCGAAATATGTTTATTTACTAGAGCTTGTGAAAGAAACATTTATTTTCTATAGCAAATGTATGCCCGGAAAGAAATATATCGCATTAGAATGACCTGAATGAGATATAATTTTGTTTTTGCTTTTAGTTAAGTCCCCTTATTAAGATTAATCCCCTAGGAAGATACACAAAGGAAGATGCAAGAAAAATATATTTATTGTAATAAAAATGTGTTTATTCGGCAGAAATATTCATGGATTTGCTTATTTGTCAAGGAAATAAACGCTATTAAGATGTATTCTTAATTTGTCTTTTCGTGGAGTATTTTATTGCATGTAATTCAGTTAGTTCTGTTTTGGAATTATTTTTCGGGTGTTAAATACAAAAAAGAGTAAAGAGAGAGATAATTGTTGATTCTATATCTGTATTTGAATATTCCTTTAGTGTACTTTGTGCACGTTTAAAAATTCAGAAATAAAATAATTTCGTTACCTAACTATTTCCGTTTAAGGTAGGATAAACAGAAACAGCAACACAATGTTGGAAAATTTGTTAATATTTACAAGAGAAATTTATATTTGACCATAAAAATATCTAAATTGATAATTATTATTAGTAAACAATTTTTTTTCAGTTTTATTCTATATTAAGTAAAATATCCATATGTTATAGACTACCGATATGTTATAGACAAGAAATAGACTATCGTTTATCATATGACAGAAATAAATGTACAGAAAATCAAAAGGGATGGAAAAATTAACTATCATTACATTATTAAAAGCACGAGAAAATTTATTGAAAAAATTTATTTATCAGGTTCTTTAATAGTAGAAGTCAGAAAATGTATATAAAAAATAAATGTGAAGAATCAATGAATTAGAGTACAAGCCTGCCTGTAAATAAGATGTCATTGTTTCCACAACTTCTATTACTACAAATTTTAATTTTATAGATTGTCTTACCGTGAAAAATGTTTCGGATTATAGAGTTAATATCTTCAAAATAGTATAAAATCAGTAGTAATTCAAAGAAGCATTATTAAAAATAATAGTATATTTAAAATGGAAAATCAATTACTTTATTTACAATTTTTATTACATCCTATTTAAAAAGGGGTAATATAAAGAAAAATACTTTTTTCAATATCTGCAAGACTCAACGACACTTTTTGTATAGGGAATTTGCACAATATTTTTACAAATAAGAGGTAAAAAGTTTTGAAAATCTCCATATTTTCACAAACTTTTAATTAGATTTGGATGAATAAAGAGAAAAATATCTCGAGTGACTCCACTGGATTTTCTGAATTTTAGGAAATTAACGGTTGTTTAAACTAGTAGATTTGCAGATCAGAAGCCTCAACTTTCTCATTACATCACTCATTACTCAGCAAATAATTTTTATTTATTCCATACTACTTAAAATAAGTATTTATATATACACATATATATGATTAACTTCTGTGCATATATATATGTATATTCAATTGTGACTCACGTCCTTGTTAATTCCTTGTAACTCAAAACAATTGTATCAAATTTCGTAATGAATGATTTTATAACATATCGGAATTCTTCATTGTAGCACTGTAAATTTATTACCAATTCTATGCCTACCATTTTGTTACCGTACTTTCGATACTTTTGATACCGTAACTAAAAGTTACGATAAGCACATTAATAATTAAGAAATAATTAATTTTAGTGTTTTATTCATTAAATTTATTTTTTAGTGAGGTTTATGAAAATAAATAAATAAATAAAAATGAAACTGTAAAGGGCTTACAAGTGCTATATATATATATATATATATATATATAAATTAAAAAGTAAAAATTGCATGTATTATCTAAAGAAAATAATATGGTGGGTCACTCACACGACTTTCTCTTTCCAGAAAATTTAATACTATAAGTACAGATTAGAGATTAAGGGTTAAGATAACGAGTACTGTTATGTAAACTTATGTTAAAACAATTCAAATTAGGCTTCGGAACAGCTTTATTTGGCAAATAATTCTATGTGATTGGGCTACCACCCTCCTCAACCCCCCGTTTCATTATTGTATCAACATTTATATGGGATTAAATCTGTTATTAAGTTCAAAAATTCATTTATAATTATTCAGACAGCTTTCACCCACATCATTTCTTGAAACGTACCAATCTTAAGCAAACATTTCTCATAACAAACGTATGAACTTCAAAATACATCATTTGGATCGCCTGAAATTATTGGTTTTTAATTTACTCTAACAGACACAGACAAAGATCAAATTATAAACCTTGACTTCGGTATTCAGGAAACCTTAAAACATGCAAAAAAAAAAAAAAAAAGCAATGAATATTTGGCTTAAAAAAATACATAATTCACCATTTGGCTATGAGGAGTTAATTTCAATTCCTGAGCAGCTTTCTTGGACGTGGTAAAATATATTTAATATAATAATACATATAATATATAGTAAAGCACTTCTACTAGCAAATGAAACAGAATGTTATGCCATAAATATTGGCAGCCCTGTATAACTTCTTAAAGCTATCTACACATCATATAGCACACATAAATATTATCCTATATTAATAACACACGGCACAACCTAAAGTGCATTTCCATCAATTTTCGAGTACTGTCACATTATAATCTAGTTCATTTGTGTAGCCCTGTAAACGAACAGTAAAAATTTCTATACCATATTCTACAAAAAACATGTCTTCATGCATATAAAAAATATATATATATATATTCGTTTCATTTGTTTTATTGCTGTCTATAGATATTAAACTCTACTAATCTGCAATTTCCACCCATAGACGTAATGTATTTGAATTCTATTGGGTGTCCCTGTACACGAACAATTTTATTGATCTCAACGAAAAAGTTTAGTGAAGCATCCCTGTGTGATACACATTTAGATACACAAGTTTGAGACTTCTGCTATAATTTGTTTTTGAAATATGCTAATAACAGACAGACACACAGGCCAACAGCTAAAAACATGATTTTTGGATTCAGGTGACCTCAATCACGAAAAATCAATTTTGAAAATTTGACCGAAAAAACAATACTTTCTCTATCTTATGGGTAGAGTTAAAGTGAAAAATAGAAAGAAAAGAAAATTCTGCTTACATTCTATGTAAACAAAATTTTGTTTGACGGGACTAAATCTCTAATTTCATATCTATATTCTTCTATATAAAACAGGCAGTCACTGAGTTTCATTTCTTAGATAGGTTTCATCACTAAATACATTCATTTCTTAAAATTTATTTGGTATAGCTGTAGCAAAGTATCCCCTTTGCGACTTTTAAATTTTTGTCGTCATTTTACAATGAATTAAAATGACTATCGGAATTGCGTAAGTAAAAGCTATTATTTTTCTAGGTTTTTGAACATTTGAAAGTCTGGTTTCAACCATATTACAGGTAAAATCAGGACTAATTGCATGTTTGTTTATAGCATCTCTATATATTAAAAAAAAAGTAACTGTCGCTGGCGTCAATTTTTTTTTGTCTGCGACAGCATCTTCTCGCGGAGGGCAAAGTGCTCTGCATCATGAGAGGTATCAGTGTATTCCGACTTCTTCAAGGAAGGCATTTCAGCTGCTTAGAAATTTCTATCATTTTAATTAATGAAGTTATTACATACAAACGTCGGATTTATAAAGTTACTCTATTTGCCACCGGAGAAAAAGTTTCTCGTATGACGTTTTTTTCTGTGTTTCTGACGTCACTTTCCTCGGGAAAATTAAAATGTGATCAATGGTGTAAATAAGAAAAATTGAAAATTGGCATCTTTGAGATGCTCGAGAGAAGAAAAAAATTATTTAGAATAGCGAATCATGAAAATAACCGATATTTTAAAAATATTAAGTACAAATTTAATAAAAATGAAATGAAAATTAGTTTATATTTTTATTTTATGTTATTAGTTAAGTTTATACTATTAATTTAGTTTATATTATTAGTTTTTATTTTAACGTTAGGCGAAAAAGATTTAGTAATGAATATAATGATTAAATTAAATAACGAATGGTATAGAATTAGAGGTTAAGGCCAGAAATTTTTAAAATGAAATTTACGAGACAATAACATAGATTAGTTTATATAAAGATTTAGATTTTTTTTTAAACTCAAAACATATTTAAAATGATGGATCTTTATGACCTATTTAGCGATTTTTAAAATTTAGAAATAAAGAAGCTCGTACGTTTTTCGCCAAGGAATTCATTTACGCAACCATAATAGCCATTTTAACTCAAGCCATGCCGTAAATATAAAGAAAAAATATAAAATAGTGCAATAATAATAATAATAATAATAAAGTTCGCAACCTATTTTTGTTTTTTAAGCATTGATGTAAAACTTTGCAGAAAACAGAATTTAATTTAATACAACAGCACTTTTTTTTTTTTTTTTTTTTTTTTTTTTTTTTTTTGGTCTATTTTTCCTTGTAATGGAATGAAGTAACTGCATTGCTAAAATATTTTAGTTACACTTAATACAGCAGATTTTAAATTTTTTATTTATTTTGACGATGACTTAAATTATCTATCTCAGTTATGCATGTCAAGATTTTTGCGAGAAAAGTCTAAGCTACTTCGGTGCCAAATTAAAAATTTCGCCAAGAGGTTAAACTGTACTATTGATTTAGCATTTTTTTTTTTTTTCAATTTTATTTTAAATATTTTTTTAACTTAATTCAACAGAGAAAAAAAGAAGAACATTTTTTATTTGGTCTAAATGTACAAAATATCTCCAGGTAAAATATTATCCGTAGAGAGAAAACGACTAAAGTAGTTTTTCCTGTACTATTGATGTCTCTGTAAATTAAATTAAATTAAATTATCCAACATCGTTATATTTCATTCTCCACACGTATTTTTTATTTTCTAAATTCAATATTATATAATATATATGTAAAAAAATCAAGGTGTAATGAGTACATATCCAGAAGGTAGCCAACAAATATTCAGAAGCCATTATTAACACAAGTTCAGGAGATGTCGCTAACAACTATTAAGATGTCATGATCAATATCTACCAGTAGATATTGCCAACACTAATAACTATTCAGATGATATCGCCAACAAGTATTCAGGAGCCATAATGAATATTTATTCAGAAAATATTGTCAACAAATAATCAAAAGACTTCCAATTTATGAATGGTGATGGTCTATCTCAAATACTTCAAACCGGCAATTCGTTTATACAGTATAATCGAGGATGAATTTTTCACTTATTAGTAGGTTTCGAAAAATGTGATTTTTTTCCCGATTTAACTTATTATTTAATATAGTTTAAGAAGTGGTAAAATCAGATATTGACGGGCATCTTGGCAAATTCATGGCGACAATGCAAAATCGCTATCTGAAAGAAATTGTCCTGTCGTACTACTACTAATGAAATGTTTAAAATAATTGCAATAATCACATAAGATATTTATTTTCAACGGATCTGACTAAATCATATTCTAGGAAAAAAGCACTTTAAAAAGTTGCATCTTTACTGTTGTAAGCACCATTTTAAACCTTGCTGTACATTGGAAATAAATGCAGAGTGTTACATATTGCCCTAAATTAACTAAAAAAATTCAATAGTAAAAAATATAGGCATCAGAAAAAATAAGTTCATAATTTCTTTAATCAAGCAATAATACCCGAAAAATTCATCGTCAAACAGTGACAAAAATTTAACAAGTGGATCGTATACTAAAGCTGTAACGCTAAATCGTCTAGATGTTAAGAATTTCTCTCTGTTCTAAACAGTTAGTGCTATCATTGTTTATTTTGTGTGTCTAGCTGTCTAACATAAGTTTTTTCTCAAAATAGTGGCAAATTCTTATTAAACTGTCGAACGTTAAGACAGATTTTTCACATATTATAAACGATATAATATTAAATATTGTGTATTTCAATGTGATACCAAATATGGTGGATTTCTATAATATTGTTCAACTTTTCTCTTGCGTTATGTGTTATTAATATTCCAATTCAATGAAAGGCAAAGTTGCGAATAGTCGGGTAGAATCCAGCAGGGGTTAATGAGCGAAGTAAGCCGGGGTGAGGGAAAGCCTTCCTCGGGGGTTGGTGAGCGGAGCGAGCAGGGGGCAGAGCCCCCTAGTTTTTGCAAAAATTATTCTGCTTTCAATGAAATTGAAATTGTAAAAGTTCAAAATAATTATGTTAATCAGGTCCCGTTCTTGTGTTCAATGAAAAGTGTCAATGTTGATGAAACTTAAAATATCCTCAAATATTACTCAAAACATTTTGCAAAATTTTAAACTTTAAACTTATTTTTCTTGGGGTCCAAATTTCGGAAATAACCAGCTACTTGTAATGTATTGTACGAAATTGTTTCCATTCAACCCTTCTAAAATATGTACGAATGCTAAACAGTGTATTTGTCTCAAAACTGGGGATTGATTTTGAGATAAAAAAATTGCTACCATTATTTTGAATTCTCAAACTCAATCCTAAGACAAAACTTTTTGAAAAATTCAAATTTTATACCTTTTTTTTTAAACTGATTCTGTAATTGAGGTAATATATATATATATATATATATATATTTAGATGTGTTTTGTCTCATACAAAAAATGCATAGTAAAAAGAAAATGGAGATTTAAAATAATTTAGAATTTGCATGGACCATTTTGTATTCTTTTCTCCATAAAAGAGGTTTTTTTTTATCCCAAAGTTACTTTCTGGCTGTAAAATGTGCTGTATGAATAAAAAATGGTAGATATCATGGCAGTACATGATTTGAAAGCGATAAAATATAAAACAAAAATAATTTCAATGTTCCTTGTTCCCTTAAAATTTCAAATTTATTAATCGTCCGAAAAATTTATCTTTCCAATCTAGAACCCTTTTAGCCCCCAATTTGTACAAACTTTCTTAAATTCTGCCCAATTTATGGTGAATTCAGGAGAAGAAATTTCTAAACTAGATAAACTCATATTTTGCAACGTCGTTTGTTACACCAATATTCAAAATAGAAAAAGAATAAATTGACAAACGAAAAAAAAAAGACTTTATAGTTGTAAATAAAAAGAAATATCCATTATAAAGCAAAAAAAAAAAAAAAAAAAAAAAAAAGTAAGATAATTTAAAATAAAAAATAAAGAGTGAGAAAACAGAAAGTTAAAGAATGATGGAAGATAGAATAAATAGGTGACGGAAAATGGCGGACAAAGGAAGAAAAGATTTACAAACTGGGAGTTAAAGGAGAAGAAATATGTTACCTGAAATATGAAATGACTAAATATTAATTGGGTCTGTATCAAAAAATCTTAAATTGAATATATATGTAGCAAGCTTAAATTACGGTAAAACTAAATATAAAATAAATTAGTATGCTGTGGCCACCACATGACTTTCTTCTATATTTTCCTATACAAATTCACTCAGTAAAAAATATTTATTAAAATTATTATTAAAAAAAAATTATCTTCCATGATAATGCAGACGATTTCCCTATTAGAAAAGTAGTATAACACTAAATATTTAAAAAAGGTCAATTTTTCTCTCAATATTACATTAAAAAATAAATAAAAAATGAAAAATAAAAAATAAAAAATCGATAACTTTTTTTTTAAAGTATCGCAGATCGATGGTTCAACCATTCGTTTTAAAGGTATTGGTAAGCTCTTTTGAAAGATGCCCATCATAAAAATTTACTCCCCTCGAAGGGGGAGGCGAGGTTCCTACATACAATTTTTTTTTTTTTTTTTAAGTTGACTATCTCTGTTACAAATAATTCTTTTAAATTTCATAATAATTATTAAAAAATAATTCTCTTTAAGCACATTTTGTGCTACAAAATTTTGTGCTATACCACCATGTTAAAAATTTAGAAAAAGTGGGATGGCAACTCAAGCTTTTGGACATTTTTTACCAAAAGTTGATAGGCACTAATTTATGTCAAGGTGTGACTACATACCAATTTGTATGAAATTATGTGCAGTAGTTCCTGAGATACAGTTGCCACAAAATTTTGTCACACACACACACACACACAGACAGACAGACAGACATTTTCTAAAAATGGTCAAATCGTGTTCTGCAGCTCTCAAAATGTGTAAATCCATCAAAAACCCGAGGGCGAAAATTTTTTCGAATCCAAAACTTTCTAATACTATTGAATATAGAAGAAAGTAAAAAAGTTATATTTGCATCTAAGTACATCTTACACGATGTTACGATCAGTGTTGCCAAATTCAGAACTTTTTTTATTCAATAATCACCAATGATTTTGAGAAATGATATTTGATATGCATAATACACGATTAACCGTTACAATTATAATTTAGAAATAGATATTGTATAAAAATGTTCCTAAGTGGGCCAACACTAGTTACGATATCAGTGTAATTGGTAATCCTGAATGTTAATTTTTAGAAAGATAAAATTATCTATGTATATTTTATGATTAATATAACTTAATTTTTAGGTTTAAAGTCGTTTTGAAATTTAATATATATGAATAAGATTCGTATACATAGTCTTTCTCAACATTACAAAAAAAAAAAAAAAAAAAAAAAAAGAAGCAATGTCATTTTCTCATATTTTATCATTAATGTTATACTAAGTATCTCTAGAACGTTCTACGTGATTACTTATGAAGAAGACAGATTTTTTTTTTTTTTTAAACATCATACTGAAGCCCAATGAGCAAACTTTTCTTCCAAAAGCAAATAGCTCACGAATTCTTTTAGTCACGTACGTAAAACGCATTTTATCTGCTTTAGCTTATCGCTGTGTAAATTAAAAAATTCTGAAAAAATAAAGAAATTAAGCAGCCTGAACTTATAATTGAAACGTTTTCGTCGAATACTTTTGCTGTATTTGTACTTTTACCAAACACAATTAAGGTCGGAAGAATTCATCTTTCTTATTTGGCACTTTTATAGTTTATAATTTGAACGAAGTTTCCTTAATCGTGCAAACATTTTTGCAATTTTTGCAATGTTGTAATTTTATACGATTTAAATTTATGTATCGTTCCAATCGTTTCACTGTGTATTTAATTATACAATATAACCGGCGAGTAAATGAACACTAAACAAAAAATAAACATAGATTGTGGAATATTTTTTTTTACAAATATCGTTAATGATATGATTTAATTGCAATATCATAGAAAAACTATAATAAATATTTTTTTGTTTCCAAATTTCTATTTTTAAAACAATAAGTTTGTTTATTTTCATATTGCATGTATTCCTAGAACAAAGATTTACCTTACCGTAAATTGCTACCACAAAGATTTAAAATTTTAAAAAGCACACATAACAATAATATGCGTATATTTAAACTTTATTTTATCTAGTTTATTTGAAATATCAGGTTACTGATTGAATGGAGATATTTTTTAAATTAAGCTAAAAAATGTTCTTCTACATAATTTTCAGTGCAAACTCATATAGTCTTGCATATGTATATCGTGTCTCACTGTAAATTCTAACAAAAGTGAATTCTTTGTTAGTTTGCAAACTAATTAATACACCTTACGAATTTAATAATTTTTTTATAAAATACTTAAAAATTGAAACGACCCGACATTTTCTTATACATACTAATATTAATTTCATGATAAATCTCTTCGGAACGTCTACTTCGAGAGTAATTATAAAGAAAACTGAATTTTTACAATAAACTGAAATCTGAAAAAGCAAAGTCTTCCCGAAGAAAATCTTTCGTCACGTACCTAAAACGCGTTTTATCTACTTTATCTCATCACTGTGTAAATTTAAAAAAAATCTGAAAATAATGAAATTAACTATCTTGAACTTAATTGCTCAGGTTAACAAAGAAAAGAAAATGGAGCAGCCTCTGTTTTGGATGAACGGATTTGCGATGTACGTTCGTAAGAATTTTTCAATTAAAATTCACATATTTATTAAAAGATATAAAATCTAACAACTGGAAAAATAAATTTTAGACTATACTATTTAATGATCAAAATAAAACATTTTCGCTTCATACATTTTTTTTTATTATTAATCATTATGATTAATCTAATATCCGCAATGAATATTTCTGATGCAGAGCTGCCAACCTAATCCGGCAAATTGTTTGTACCGCCCCTTTTTCTACACCACTTAATTTGTATTGTATTTGTTATCTTAGTTCATCGTAAATATATTTGAAGAGAATTACTCTAAAAATTAAGTGGTGTAGAAAAAGGGGCGGCACTAACAATTTGCCGGATTAGGTTTGCAGCTTTGCTGATGCTATAAAATTGTACTAGTTTGTTGTAGGGCGACTAAGGTGCCTGTTGAAAAATAATCGTTTTATTTTATTTATTTCTCACTCTCACATTAAATAATTCATTTGCTAGTATGTCCGTGCGAAATTTTCTCACTTTGTTTATCTCTTCGTCACCTTTAAAATTATTATTTTACAGACGTCATTTTTTTCATATGCATGAGCAAGTTTATTTTTATTTTTAAATTATTTTTACTTTTATTTTTTACGGGAAAGCATATTTCATTTTATGCTGAAAAAAATGGTAACAATTAAATTTTTAATTAAAATTTTAAAATGTATTTTACAGCTTTTATTTTTATATTTTAATTAATAAAAAAAAATATAATTATATGTTCGTTACAAATAATGTAATAAAAGAAAGGCGCAATTTTTCTGAATACGTCTGTTGAAACAGCTTATCGATCGGACAATTACATTTTTTAAAATTGACTGAAGTATGAAAATTAGGAGACAGAGTCCAAGGAAATCTCTTAAGCCTACTCTTAAGCCTACTCTTAATCCTAAAGTGTGACAGAGTCAGCCGCGGATGAGGGTATTTACTAAAATATATGCTGATTATTATTTTATTTTATTTTTTAAGAAAAAAATAATTTTCTCCCATGATATCTGATGTAATTTGCAAATCAACGCAATATCCACATCTGTTTCAGTTTATTGTAACACACTATGCTGCTTAAATTCATTTCTGTACATATTCTTCATGGTAATTTTTATAAGTGTTAGACATTTAATTTAAATATTATATAAATATAAGACCTAATACTTTGACACGCATTTCTATTTGCTGTAATTATATTTATAATAGTTAATTTTTAGGAAATCTTTAAAACTTCTAATAAAATAAAACTGTATTAGTTTATTTTTGAGAAAAAAATATTCATTTTTCGAAATATCGCAATGAGTTTGGAGATTAAAAAGAATGCACTTCTGTTTCATTTTACAGTATCACACTGTACAATTTGAACTAGGCAATTTTCTTTTATTTTTTTAAAATTACTTTTATATATATATATATATATGTATATATATACATATATATATATATATAAATGTTAGACATTTAAATTATCAAATATTTTGATCTACCATTTTTATATTTATTATAATTAATTTTTTAGAAAATCTCCCTTATACAAATTTTTAATGCTGGCCAAATTTTTTCGCTGATTCTTCCATCAGTATTTTTTTTTTTAAATAGTATGTTTGCATAATTTATTAAGTGAAAAGTTATCACATAAATGTAGTGGTGGAAGAATCAGGAAAAACTACCCCAGTAGCACATAACGTTGTTTCAACGTTGTTATAACTAATTTTTCACTGTTCAGACTTATTTGCAACGCTATAACAACGTTATGTGCTACCTGGGTAAGCGGGTCTGTAGCCACTAATATTATAAAGTTGTATTATTTTATTTTATTTTTCAAGAGGGAAAAAAATTCATTCCCTAAGATATACTTATAATTTTGTAAATTAGCAACGAAAATCTACATCTGTTTTAATTTACTGCAACAGATAGTTCAGCTTGAGTTCAATACTTTACATTTTAGAAGTGTGCTTCTAAGATAATTTTAGAATTAATTATCAAAGTAAAAAATATATTTTAAAAATAAAAGTTTTTTTTTTTTTTTTTTTTAAGGTAAGTATATAAGTTCTTTAATTTAGGTGTATTAGGTGTAGGCACTTATAAGATTATCCTGGTAATCTTATAAATAAAGCAAAGAGTTTGTCGGGAACACTTCCGGGTGGACCACTCCTATTTTTGATTGGTCTAAATTTAACCAACGAGATAGATAAATTAGAGTTCTGATTAAACGGATGAAGGATTAGCTTTCCGTGGTTCAAGATGAATCACTTGAGATGAACCAATAGATTGCTATGTGTGGCCCTTTATCACTATTTTGGCATTTAAAATTTCAGTTCGACAAATTATAATTATTATTAGGTAACACGTTAGTCCTGTAACTGAAATAAATTGTTTTTAAAATAATTTTTTACATATATCACATTATAATAAGTAATAAAATACTTCTAAATATATAAAAAGGAAAAGCATTTTTTTTTTTTTTTTAATTGGTCTAATTATACAAAATATCTTCATGTAAAATTTTATGCGTTTTCCGTTCTGTTTATTACAAAAAAAAGAAAAAAAAGAATAATGCAGTTTTTCCTGTATTATTGACATTTCTATAAATTAATTTAATTTAAAATAAATTATCCAGTACAAAGACGTTGCGGTGAAGAAGTCTCTGCCGAAGTCAGCGAGGGCCCGAAACGAAGTTTTTAAGCAATTTCAACGTATTTTCTTTTTAGTTTTAATTTGTAGAACGGTATAAGAAATATTGATTCTTTTTTTTTATTTATTTATTTTTTTTTTTTTTTTTGTTTTATTCATTTAAATATAGTGACAAGCGAAGCGGGTAAAGCCTGCTAGTTCAACATAAATTTGATCAGAAATATTTATATTTTTCTAGGCTTTAAATACATAGGGGCTAAGTCTCCGTTTCTTCAACAAAGACTTAATAACGGGAAATTTTTATAAATGTCTTCAGTTTATCTATTGGGTTGTTCGGAAAGTAATTTCGTTTTTCTCAGCAGAGGACTTAATTGCATTTTTTTCACACCATCTTCACAATTAAGCTGCATTACCATTATGTATTGTGACAGCTGATATAGCAAGGCTTGTTTGTAAAAAAGTTCGTTTTATTCTGCTCAATTGGTGCCCCAAGAAAATTGGAAGCGACATTTTCGTCATATTTTGTTTTTGCAATCAAAAAGGCGAAAATACGGTTCAAACAAGGAAAAAAGCGATGTGTATACAGAAAATTTATTTAAACATTGCCAGTGTCAAAACAGGTTTACCAAATTTTGTTCCAGCAATTTTGATGTTGAAAATTCATTACCTTCTGGGAAACCAGTTTATGCTATTGCAGACAAAATAAAGTATTGATTTATGAAAACTGCCAAATAACAACTCGTGAGATCACTAAGAAACCGATCAAAGTGAAGAATATATAATTCAATAAAATATTTATACAATATAAGAAAATCGTCTTTCATTTTCAACGAAAAAGACAAAATTATTTTCCGAACAACCCAATAATAGCATAAAATATATTTGATAGATAAAAAAAAAAAAAAAAAAAATACTGATGATAAATCTGATTTAAAAAATAGAAACGCTTTCAGATATCTGTATATAAATGGCTAAGATATTTCCTTGGACTCTGTGTGTGTGGACACACCGAGTATATGATCACATGCTGATATGCTGAACAAAAAGTATAAGAAAAAAAAATAATCTGGTGTGTCACTCACACGATTTTCTCTTACCCTGAAGTTTAATACTATAAATACAGGTTGCAGATTAATAGGTAAGATAACGAGTACTGTTATGTAAACCTATGTTAAGCAATTCATATTAGGCTTCTGCAGAGTTTTATATGATAATTAGTTCTGTGTGAGGGGGGCTACCGCCCCCGCAACCCCCCGTTTCATTAATGCACCTACATTTATATAGAATTTAATTCGGTTATTAAAAAATATTTCTCTTTTTAAAAGAAAATTTATTAAAATTATTATTTAAAAAAATTTTCTTTTATGATAAGGCAGACGATTTCCATATTAGAGAAGTAGTTTAACACCAAATATCCCAAAAAAGTCCATTTTATTCTCAATATTAAAAAAAAAAAAAGTACGATTTTTTTTCAAAGTTTTTTTTTTTTTTCGTTAAAAGTAAAAAATATCGATAACTTTGTTTTAAATTATCGCAGATCGATGGTTCAACCATTCGTTTTAAAGGTATTTTCGAGCTCTTTTGAAAGATACCCATCATGAAAATTTACTCCCCTCGAGGGGGGACTTCCCCCCCCCCCCCCCAGGGGGGGAGGCGAGGCTCCTACATACACAAAAAAATTTTCCCAGTTAACTGTCTCTATTACAAAAATATATATTTGTTTCATTTGGTTTAGTGCAGTCTATAGACGTTAAACTGTATTTTCCTGCAATTTGTTGAATCTAGTTTGTTGCACCTATTGTAATACCGTATTTGGGTTCAACCTAACACGTTCCAGCTATTGCAACATCAAACTTCGGTTCAGCCTAGCATGTTGCTGATATTTTAATACCAAGTTTCAAATTAATTTTTACTCAAATTTTACTTTATTTTTTTTTTACTCAAATTAAAACTCTGCAGCTATTGTAATACCATATTTGGGTTCAACCTAGCGCGTTGGAGCTACTGTAATGCAAGTTTCGGTTCAACCTAGTACTTTGTGTTTATTAGAATACTACATTTTGGTTCAACCTAGCACGTTGAAGCTATACTATATTACCAAGTTTTGATTCAACTTAGCACGTTGCTGCTACTGTAATACTAAATTTTGGTTCAATTTAATACGTTGAAACTATTTTAATACCTATTTTTTGTTCAACCTACCACCCAAGTTTTTAACAGCATAAAATATTGATGATTAGAAAATTTATGATAATTTAAATTTGATTATAATTTTTAGCTTGATTTTTTAAAATCTAATTTTGATTTTGTACCTAATTTATTAAGAATTAAATTAATACTAATCATCTAACGACAATATAATGCGTCAGGCTTCCATAAAGAACTATTTTTAAAATCTAAAACTATTTTTAATGAAATTATAAGACACTATTTGTAAGTTGAAAATTAACTTTTTTTCATTTACTTATTTTATTTTAATGTTGAATTTTAAAACTATGTTTTTGTTTTTAGGCTCTTTAGACCATAAATCATACATTACTAAAAAATAGCATTTTCAAAACACCATTCGTAATCTTTTAAATAATGATAATACTAAAAATCATTTTTAAATGCACTGGTGTGGACAAAATTAAAGCAACAACCTGTTTTCTCGTTTTCTTCTTTTGCACATACTTTTTATACAAATAAACATATGAACATAAAATTTGGATGGCCTGTTCGTTATTATATTATTAACCGAATTTTATGTAACTTCAGCATAAAAATAATTTTTAATGTGATAAATATTCATTTTCTCTCAAAAGTAAGGTTTGGAAAAAATGAAAATTTTAAACAATTTTTGGAAAGAACACTTAATGAAAATGGTCATAACAGATAATGGCCTTACAGGTAGGTGAAGATGCACACGCATACCTATGTTAGATTAGAATCAAACATTTTTAGCTGTATTAACTTTTATGTTTCTTACTTTTTCTTCTTTTTTTTCGCATGTGAATAGCTTTTTAAAAAATATAGGGGAGACCCGTGTACCTAGGGCCGCATTTTTTCAATGCCAAAACCAGAGCCCTTGGCCTGTTTAAAATTATCAAACTGATATGTACATATCTTTAGGACTAATTACTTCCAATTGGGATTAATATAAATACCTAAAATAATAAATTCCGACAAATAGAAGGTTTTTAAAAAAACTTCATTCGTGGCCCTAGGTACAACACCCTCATTGTACCTGGGGCCAGACCTTATTGTACCTAGGGCCATTCTCTCAAATTTAGATTTCACTTTGTAATGAATAGAAAATAAGTATATAAACATGTATTTTATAAAAGAAACAATATCAAGTAATATATTTATTTATCATTTAATAATTATCATGTTGTTGCCTTAATTTGAAACACGATATTTTTCTTTCTTTTTCTTTTTTTAATTCTTTGGGATATTCTAACAGAATGTTTGTTTTTTTTTTCTTTTTCTTCTAGAGTGTCTCTTGGATTTCTAGATCTCTCTGATTTTCGGTCACATCTTTCCTTTGATGTGGGAGGTTTTTTTTTAGGTAAAGGTTTTGATTAGGTTCGTACCTGTTAAAGCATGACACACGAAAAGATGTTAGATGTTGAAGGTTTCGAAATTTCAACTGGACACGAAACAGAGACATCCAGTTCTATCATTGTTCTATCACTTTCTTCCTGGAAAATATATATGTATACACACACACACACACACACACACACACACACATATATATATATATATATATATATATATATATATATATTTAATTTATGGAAGAATCTTGCCTTTCAGTCATATTTGAACTTAAATATTCATCCCCAGGAAATGTGTTTTGATCCATAGGCCATATGCCGGATACACGGAAGCCTGATAGAATATTTACAGGAATAAATGCCGACGGATAGGACTTGCCAATATTTTCAGCAACGTCATACTATATAGTGATTGGTTTACCAGGGTTTTCCAGCATCCAATTAATATAGGCTGTACTGTGCTTATTAACATTTTCGCGACCGCTGACTTAGATTCACGTCATTTGAAAATATGAAACTCCACCAGTGGGCGTTTCTTTTGCAATTAGTATGTTATTTGTTTCTAAAAAATATATACAATATTCATATTTGTACAATCAGTATACTATGGATGCAAATACTTTGATTAGAGAGAGTATGATTGTAATGCATATCCATTTGCAATATAAATGTGAATATTGAAAATTTTGTTTTGAAAATTTGTAACTTATGGGAAAAACGCCCACAGGCGCACCTTACTATCAAAAATACAAAAACATGCGGTCGCGAAAGTGTTAAAGGGTCCAAACACACTGGCCCTAGGTACAAGGTATCTATGTGGCCCTAGGTACAAGTTTTGGTAACTTCATTCAAAATGCCTTCCACTAAAAAATCCACATGCAGAAAGAACTAATTAAATATGTCATTTATTACTCAATATTACAAGCAAAATTATACACTAGAAATGAAAGAAAAATATTTGACTTGCCTTTGTAAAATAGCAAAAGAGATCAGCTGCAAAATTTTACTTCAAACCATGTAAATTCGTTTTCTACATGTAACTTGTCAAAACTTTCTCCTCAAAAGTTCCAAAGTAGTTGTAAAAGTAGCAATTGGTGTTGTTACTCGTCCAATTGAGTAGTAAAACTTAAAATTAAATATTATTCAAATAAAGTGGGGTGGTCCTAGGTACATGATGGCCCTAGGTACACGGGTCTCTCCTATATACAAACATGAAAATTGAATAAGGTGTTCATTATAAAACTATTTATCAAAATTTTTATTATTCTGGTGATGCTCATGGTTTACAAAGTATTAATTAATTTTTTTTTTTTTTTTTTTTTTTTTTTTTTTTTTTTTTTTAAGAAGTCCATTATAAAAGTAAAAGAAAACTTAATACAAAAAGAAAAATCGAGATTTAGTTTAACATTGCAAGGCATGTGCGTCTTTACCTATTCATAATGCATTCTTAACACCACTTTTCTTTCAGTTTCTTTTTTCCTAAAATTATTAAAATTTTTCATTTTTTCCAAAGCTTACTTTTGAGAGAAAAATAAATATTTATTAGTATAAAAATTATTCTTATGCTGAAGTTACATAAAATTCCGTTAATAATATGATAACGAACAGGCAATCCAAATTTAATGCTCATATGTTTATTTGTTTAAAAATTATGTGCAAAAGAAGAGATCGAGAAAACATGTTGTTGCTTTAATTTTGTCCACCAGTATAATGGCTTAGAATGATTTTTCAAATTTTATTTCTCTATTTATTTAAAATTTAAACTAATTTTAGTTCTTAAACATTTCAGTTAATTTAGTCGAAAATATAAGATGCAGCCAGTTAATCATGGCCACTGAAAATAAGTGAGCAGTTGAAATGAACTAAACTTAAAAACTAAACTAAATAAATAAAAACCAAAATAAAAACTCGATATTCATTCGAGAAGATTATGCTATACATTTGGTGAAATAAAGTTAGTGTGATGTACTATAAGTTACTGCAATCGGGTCAAAAAAAGAATACTGAAAACTATGAAGTAAATTATTCAGTTTGAATCATTCACTTAAAAACAAACACTCGGAATAGGATCAGAAACATAAAAAAAAAAAAAAATCTTTATGCTTCATGACAATGTCAAACCACTTGTTGTAAACCGAATGAAGGAAATTTTAAAGGGACGTCTTACCTCACCACCATATTCACCAGACATCGCCCCGTCCAATTAATATTTGTTTCGATTCAAGCAGCATGACATTTCGACCAACACTTCGCATGTCTTACAGAAATCAAAAACTGGCTTCATGAGTGGATCGCCTCAAAGAAACCTAAAGTTTTACTGCAGAATCCCTTTTTCCAGGAAATTGGGAAAAAGTTATAACTGCCTAAGTACACCGTATTCAATAAATTATCTTGTTTTATTCTATTAGAATAAACCTTAGATTTTTTTCATCAAGCTGCGAGAATTAATTCAAGTACCCAATAAATATCCACGATTCTTCGTTAGGAGTGGAATTTTTTGCTACATTGAGGCTCCTCCCTAATTCTTAAAATTTTGCCGTTTCCAAAAACCAAATCTCATGTCATTCTAAAAGTAAATGTATAACTAGATTTACGCATTACCTAACGCATTTTCTTAAATTCTGTTTTCTTCCATTCAGGAAAGTCCCAACTGTTGCTTTTTGTTTAAAAAAAAAAACTAATTGTTCAGTTCTGAGTATTTAATTTTAAAGTTATAAAAAGCGAAAAAAACATTTAGTTCATTTTTCGCACTCTTTAGCTCTATAATAAGACAATAAAAATTTAAAAAATCAAATTTTCAAAGGCAAGAACAAATTAAATAGTTAAGAATTGCAAACTTAATGTCAAACGTATTTTATATAACAATGCATTAGACAATGAATACAATAAAAGTTCGATTATCTGAAGAAAATGGGACTGACCATATTTCAGAAAATCGAAAATTTCAGGAAATCAAGAATGTTTTTATTTTAAAATTAAGAACAAATGTATGCATTCTTTCTTATTATGGTAATAAGGGATTAATAAAAACAAAGCAATAACAAAACAGAAACAGGAATAAATAACCTGAAATTTAATTTTGAATTTATCAACCTTTTACACATTTCATAAGGGTTAGAAATGAAGTTTTGTTGATCGCAAATTCAAAAGAATTATGAAAGCATCAGGAATGTGATAATAAATTAAAAAAAAAAAAAAAAAAAAAAAGCTTTAAAAATTGATTTCGCACAAAATGAAAAGTCTGCGAATTTTGCCCACAAAGAATGCAGGGGAAAAAATCGATTTTGATGGACCAAGAATTTCGGTGAAAAGTATTTGGACAAAACATGTTCTACTGTGAATCGTTTAAAAAAATTCCGCGTAGAAAGCAACGATTTTGGCTACCGATAACAATAGGTTAAAAGTTCATTTACAAACAGCATAAGAAAAAGACACTGGCCTTAATTTTTGCATCTGATACTTTACGAAAGCATTAAATATATGATGAGATCGAAATATATATATATATATGTGTGTGCAGGGTCATCAAAAAGTTCCACATCCCCCGCCTATCTTGGAAATGTGTCGGAATTTTGAAAACAGCGGTACACAGGTACAATGAATTCGAGAGGTGTGTCTTTTGGTGAAAATATTTTGTGTCCGGGATGGCTATAGGGCTGCTAGGGAGGCAACTATAAAATTTCAAATAGCAAGGTAAGTCTAAGGATACATCCCTCGTAACCTCTCCTCCAAAACAATGAATATGACATACAGATTTGTCCTGCGATAATTATTAAATGAGATACATGTTTTTTTTTTTTTTTTTTTTTGGGGGGGGGGGGTGAAATGTGAATTTTATACTCATGCATCTTTTTTAATAAATATCGCAGGATTAAGCTATCTATGTCAAATTCATTGTTCTTGAAGAGACGTCTCCAGGGATGTATTACAGGAAATACCTTGCGATCTGAAACTTTAAAATCCCCCCCCCCCCTAGCGGCACCCTTACTGCTCTCCCTCCCCCAACCCCAAAATGTTTTCGCCAAAAGTAGTCCTCCGAAAATTCATTAAACATATGTCTCACCATTTTTAAAAATTCTCAAGAATTTCTGAGATAGGAGGGGGATATGGGACTTTTGGCGGACCCTGTAAATATTTATAAAGAAAAGCGCTTCAAGGCTTATCTAAGATATTATTCACTGACCAAAATAGACATTCCTTTATATTTCAGTAAACTTGTTAGAAACTGCATTTTTTTTTCTTTAATTACTATTTAGTATATGTATACATATTTATTTTTTTGAAAAATTAGGTATACTATTTATGACAAACTACATCAAAGTACTAGCCACATTTATTTAATCACCAAGCATATTAAGAACTCTACTTATATTTAAATACACAAAGAATTATGACAGTAGAAACTCATTAAAACGTAATGACTATCTAGAGATTAGTGCCTTTACATCAAAGTATTAAAAATTTCACTTAAGTAAAGTGCTCTAAATTAAAGTAAGGAATTTTAGGGGCCTTTTATTATCATTTTTCTAACTAGAATAATTTTTTTTTTTTTTTTTTTTTTTTTTTTTTTGTAGATAATAGCTATTTATCACATTGAAATTTTTTATTTCTTAGTGTATTCGAAATAAATTTTCTGATACGTTATTTATATCTATCTCCTTTATGGAAATTATTCCAAATATTAAATTTGCAATAAGTTACGTGCAATTTACATTATTCTTTCATTGTACGTCGAAAATTCAGTGCAATTCGATGCAGTCAAAAACTACACAAGAGCATTTCATTTCATTTATTTTATTTGTTTATTTATTACATATATTGTAACCTAAATATTTAAAATTCACATTATGTAAAGTATTCAGATTTAAATTAATGAACTTTCACGTGTAATTTATTATAATATTTTTACTTTACGAACATGCATATTTAAGGAAATTATTGTAATCAAGACAAAAATTCGAATTTGGGATTTTAGTGTATCTATACGTTATGAAATCCCCCCAGTTCATTTTTACGATTAAACCTATTTTTAAGATGATGTGTTTAGGCATGCCTGTGTGTGAGTGAACACAGAATGTCTTGTTCAATTGAGCTGAAAATTTACGCACATACTATAGTTTTCCGTTTATAAAGTTTGATGAATCTAGCATTAATAGTTTTTTTACATGGACCCAAAGAAAAAATTATTTATCATTATGGCCTATGGAATGAAATTATTTAAAGTGAAACAGCGTCTAAATGTCTCATTCGATTCACCTTTAAATTTATATGCATGTTATAGGTTACTGTCGCATGAACTGTATAGATTTTGGTGAGTCTAGCATATACAGATTTTTTACAGGTACGAAGCGGAAAATAATACATTATTATGATATATGGACTCAATTTATTTCAAGTGCAAGAGAGTAAAATTTAACAACGTACTGTTTGGGGGAAAACAAACACTTTATTATTAATTTTTCTTTTGTTTATTTAATAATTTCTCTTTATTTAATTTATTTCAACAACCATTAATTACTTAATTTTCGGAAAGTCAGTAAGAGTTACTTCAGATTCTTATTTTTTTAATAGAATTTCATTGTTAGTGAATAATTATTTACGATTTTTAAATTTTATAACCCTGATAATATGCACAATATATTATCTGGTATATTATTTATCTACGTAATATATATAAATGCAAATATAGATTTTATAATAAACTATATAAATGTCCTAATTTATCCGTTATATGAAGAAAAAATAACACAATTTTACTTTCTTCTATGTATATATACACTGTAAAAAAGCTGCAGTAAAATTACGGGCAAAGCCCGGCAGCAGAGATTCCAGACAAAGCCCGTAAAAAAGCATTTAGACGATGAATGATGTATTGACAGTAATTTTACGTTGTAATATAAACAACCTGTAAAAAAAGTGGTTTGACCGTAAAATTAGTTTCTCGAATACTGTTAATATCACTAAAAAAATTTTTTTTTGTAGTTGATTACAACGCACGCAGGGAGAAATCCACAACTCATTTTTTTTACACGTATAATTTACTTTATTATGTGGAGCAAACGGTTTTGGGTAGCCCGGGATTCGAACCCACAATCTCCTGTTCTAGAGGCCAGCACTTTGCCAAACGCGCCGTTGGGATCACAACGACCTTTTCTTTACATAAACAGATAAGGTCTACATCAAAACAGATTGGCCGATAAATGATATTATATGCACCAAAAGACTTCCGGAAAATTTTTGATACCGATTTGCAGCACAATGTGAAGTAACCAATCTTCACCAATTTAAAAATATGCAACAACCTATGCTGTATTTACGTTAAAAAAGTGCTTTATTATTACAGAAATTTGTACAGTGATTGAATATTGTTAACGTTCAAATTATGCATAAAAATTATTTTCTTTTAAGACTATTTTAAAATCTAAATTTGCTATTTTTGAGAAAATTAACAAGTCAGTTAATTATCATATTGCAAAACTTTTAGTTTAATTTATAGTTAAAACAAAAATAAAATTTATTTTTTAAGTTATAGAAATTTATTATATTTTTAAGTTATAAATATTACAAGTAGTATTTTTTTTAATTCAAAAAAATTAAATATTTTTTTATTGAATTATAAAATAAAGAAAAGTTTAGATTACATAAAAAATTAAAGAAAAAAGAAAGTCCCGCAGGTAGCCTGGAACCCATGTCGTCTGGGTGAAAGCCTTGTGCTCTACGAAGCACACCACGGTAGTGCTGACTAGCATGCGAAATCCCTTCTATTTAAAGATTACGGAAACTTAAAAGCTTTTTTCTAGATATTCTGTGGCTAGTGGCCCTTTTTATTCCCTTCTTCTATAAAGACTGACTATACTGATTTTTGAGAAAGAAAATCTAATATATTTTTCGAAATCATTTTTATTGTAAACACTAGCACTAAAGAAGTAGTCTTATTTCAATGTTCTCATTAGAGGAAGATAATGGGTGAGAATTTCTCATCCTTCTTCAAAAACAAAATGAAGATTTTCCCGTAAAAAATGGTTTGATGGAAGACAAGAGCAATTTGCGTAGATTAACGGCTTTTTCTCGTAAAAATTCACAAATTTATACTTTCAAAACATCAATTCACGGGCTACGACCGTTTAGCTAGTAAAACGGTAATTTCCCGCAAAGTTATACGGTCAATTCTTAAATTATGCTTTCATAACATTAATTTACGGATTATGACCATTTAGGTAGCAAAACAGTCATTTCCCCTAAAATTATACGGTCAAATACCGTGATTTTACACTTTTTTTTTTTTTTTTTTTATTTTACAGTGCATATATACAGAAAGTACTAAATTCACAAAATTTTCCACCTCTAGTTTTTGATAGTTTTATACGTTTTAAAATGTCCCGAACAAGTTTTAATCATTTTTAGAAAATGCCTGTCTGAAAAGTGTGAATTTTCCGTAAAACATAGCAGCATTTTCCACTGTATTTAATTTTATTTTTGCAATGCGCTTTTTAAACATAAAAATAAATCCTGTATAATACAATTAAAATGTGCAAAGTGAAATAACAACAAATACGATATAAATGACAATCTGTAACTTAACGTGATATAATTTACTCTGAATAAGAAAATTGCATTATTATTAATTGCATTTTAATCTACGTATATAAAGCAGAAAGTTTGTCGATATGTCCAGATTTTTAGTTCGCTATACAAAGCAAAATAATTCAAGCGATCGCTACGAAAAGTGCTACACTTGTTAATCAGGACAAAATCTAACTAACGCTGTATTTTTTTAGTTGAATCGGATAACGTGTTGGAAAGATATTAAATAAAAACCCCATTTTAACTCTGAAATTATTAAAAATAAATAAATAAAATGTAATTAAAAAATGAATACATAAGTAAGTAAATATATTCCGTTTTACGCCGAAAAGAAAAAAATGAGCGTACTAACAATTTTTTTCTTTAATTCAAATTAATATTTCATTTGTGGTTTTGTTCATTTATAGCTCCCACAATAAGTTCAAATTGTTATAATTCACATTCTATTGAGATTGTACACGAACTGATTCATTTTACTGTTTTTCTTTGATTTCATAAAAATAAAACAGCAGAATTAATCCTAACATAAATCCTAATAATCCTTCCCTCAATTTATATCGTTTAAATAATTTTGATACTAAGATTCAGCAGTCTTATAAATAAGTAACGTTCAGTTGCAATATCATATTTTAATCAAAATTTTATTTTTTATTTAATTTAATTTTAGTTGCATTTTATATTTTTCTTTCTTTGTTGACACATTTCAATAAGGTTGGTTGTAGGATTTAAGGCCGATTGACTCCTGATGTGTCCTAGGCCTAGAGGGGGAATGTCCTCCGTGGGGGTCTTTCTAAGGGATCCTAGCCCGTATTTACGCGAGTTTCGGAGGAAACCACGGAAAACTCCGAACGGCTAGGTCGATGAGCGCGACCTGGGATCGAACCCGGCACCTCCCATCTACCAGCTTTGAGCGCAGAACCGCTCGGCCGCTGGTGGGCCTCATTTCAATAAGGTTGAAAAGTCTTAATAACTTCGATTTGTCATCTTCCCGACTGTCTGTCTGCACGTCTGTCTGTCCGCGTCTAACTCCCGTAAATATTCATCGAATGTTTTGAAACTAAAATACTGTATTTTATTCAGGTTCACTATCGCATATTCCCTATTGAAAATAGAAACAATACCACTATTGTTTTATGTACAGGGACAACCGAAATTTACCAAAGCAATATATTCTATGAGAGGTATTTGTATAAACCATATTTTGATACCTTTACCTTACAATAATCTTAATGAAATCGAAATATGTTATTCAAGTTCACTATCAGATACTTACTGTTGAAAATGGAGTAAATACCACCAATCGTTTGTGTACAGGGACACCGAAAGTATTCCAAATCATTGCATTCTATGAGTGACATTTCTATAAACCATATTTTAATAACTTTACCTTGCACAAATATAATTAAAATTGAAACATGTTATTCATATGTACAAAAGAATGTTTTCTATAAAATATATTATGATTAGCATTAAGATTTACAGGACAGCACAAAAATATTCAGTTACATCAAGAGCCGTTACTGGAAATTTGCTTAACTGCGATTTCGGTTACGTTAAGCGTTTTTAACACTTTCTAACAATTTTTTAGTGTAAATATGATTTGAATCAATGTATCTGTCTGTCCGACTGTTTGTCTGTCTATCTGTCACTTTTACATAGTGTCCTAAATACTTTCAGAAATTCTTAAAAATAATAAATGTTATTCAGATTCACTATATAAAATAACATTAATCGTCCCTGTACAACTGGTTTGTGTACAGGGACACCCCCCCCAAAAAATGCCATTGCATTGCGTTATAGGAGAAACATTTTTATAAATCACATTTAAATAACTTTGTACAGCAAAAATCATAAAGAAATTGACATCATTAATTTTTAATAAGATAAAATAATATTTTGTATAGAATACAATTAGCTTAAGCTTAAGATTTATAGGGCTACACTAAAATATTCAAATACATTAAGGACTGCAATTGGAAATTAAGGTTTCATTTTCGTTTGTGTTAATTATTTTTTTATTTTTCAACAAATTTTAAGCGTCATAAGGAATTCAATTAGTTTATATGTGTGTCTTTCTTTGTCCTTCTGTCTGTCAGTTGTGTAATAATATAAGCAAAAAACATCGAAAACTATACTATGCAACGTGTAGGTATAGTTGGAAAGTATTAATAATCAATGCGTACTGCATGAACTTTCTTTCTTTTTTTTCTTTTTTTTTTACTTCAAGAATTTTATAAGCATTACTTCAACACAAGCAACGCTGAGTACACCTGCTAGTGTTTTATATAAATTCAGGACCTCTTGAATAATTTTACTTTGTTGTCATTCATTTAAAGTTTTGTTGTATTAAATTCTTGAAGTATAATTTTCATAAAAATAAATAAATAAATAAAATCACGATTTGGTCTTTAGCCAATTCACTGAGTTATTTTTTCACTGGTAACATTCTCGTGTAAATCTATTTTCTACGTGAAATTATTTATGATAGCCATGCATAAAAAAAATATTTCGAAATGATAAAAGTCTGGGTGAAAATGCATTGCGTAATGATAAAAGACTGGATAATATCATTTATTTTAAGGCATTGTCAAAAAATGGATATCATATTTTAACAGCGTGGAGAAGAATGAATAAGAATATTAAACAGATAAAGAAGCTTTGTTTTTGTTTCCAAAAAATCATCACACTGAAAAAAAAAAAAAAACTGCTCAAAAAGCAATTATAGTAGAAAATTCGGAAATAACCAAATATTTATGTATTTTTTAAATATAGTATTCCCCTGATAGAGATGTATCTGATCTGAATTAATCATCAGTATAAATAATGTCTATCTGTCTGTTTGCGCTCGGTCACTCAGAGATTCCATCACAATGTTACAAAACATGATAAGTGTTTTAGTGCTTTGAATCATGGTCAATCGTCTACACTAGGAAGGGGGGGGTTACGTTCCCCCCCCTTGGAAATCATCCTAAAGCTTTCTACCCTGTACTACACGATCTGCCACCTTTGAGCGCAGATCCTCTCGGTCATTGGTACAAAACTGACACAAAGAACACTACAGGGGTGCAATTTACCGAAGTTTTCTCCAGTTTCCTGTTTTGAATATTTTATTGTCATTTTCTGATTTTATACATTGGTTTTTCTGTTTCATTTTCTCAATTTTATTCTATAATCTAAAACGTCTGCGTTCCTTAGCAACGGCAATCACAGAATTTGCTTTTTTTTTTTTTTTTTAAAGTGAAATAAATATTTCATAGCTGCAACCATATTAGTCTTTTAAATCACATTTAGCACTATTAAAAAAAAAAAAGGTTTCTAAAATAAATTAAAAAGAACTAAAAAAAAAAAAAAATCTAAAAGTACAGATAATTGGAATGTGAGCTTTAACATTATGTTCTAAGTTTATACCAAATCTAGACTGAAAGCTTAATTTAGATTTAAAGCGCTTAACTGAACTTTATGTTGAAAAGTTTAGTAGGCGATTTTTTACGATTAAATGCTATATAAAACCTTTTCGTAATTTCCACAAATCAGGAGCATATTGATTATTCTTATTTATTTAATTTATTCTATATCTAATTATTATACATACAAGATGCTTTAAAAATGCCAAGTTTTTTAAAAGAGACCTATATCTAAGCAGATCTAGTTTACAACCGACGATGCGAAAATGTCGTATTGAGGATGTAGAATCTACATCAGGTAAATGTCGCTGATAAGATCGGTAAGTGAAGATATGTCTGTATCACCCATGCATGGATTGGAAAATAATGCATCTTCTCTTTTTTTTTTTTTTTTTTTTTTCAGGTAACATTAAAAACATGGATTAGGAAAGTGACTTCGAATTTGATGAGCATTTGGAGACTGGGCTGGAATTGCTGCTGAAAACATGTTTGATATTGCTGACATTTTTTTAATAATAGTGGAAGTCCAAACAGAATATATTTAGTGTGGGACTGAGTATGCAGAAATTCCGCATTGAGACAGCAGATATTCACAAAATTGATAAGTCTATACGTTTCTATGGCTGTAATCGCCATTCTCCACATGAATTTGAACAGAATGCACAGTTACACTTTTCTTTTTTTTGTGTTATATAAAAACACATTTATTAAAAGGCTATTGAGTTTGTTGAGGATCTGGGGACTAAACTGTCAATTGCTGTTGAATAGATATGTGATATGCCTGATATTTTTTTCTAATGTACATAAATCCTAACTAAACAGATTTACAATAATAAATTAAAAAACTACTGAACAATCACTATCTAAACATAGAAACTTCTTTGCATACCATAAAGTTAATGAAAGCACTACCGGTTTCGAAAGAATGTGGCTTTTCTTCTTCAGGTGCAAAACACGTACTACTGCCTTCGAGGCAAAAGCAAGACATTGCCGCTTTTGTTGCCGTCTTGCTTTTGCCTTGAAGACAATAGCACGTGTTTTGAACATGAAGAAGAAAGGGCACGTCCTCCCAAAACCGGTAGTGATTTTATTAATTTTGTGGTGTGTGAATAATATTTTAAGTTTAAATGTTAAGCAGATTTAGTATGGGCATGTGGATGCGGAAATTCCGAATTGAGGTGGTCGGTGCATCTGACAATATCGAGAAGTCAAAGCTTTTCGATGGTTATAATCAACATTTAAGGTACGGATTTAAACAGGATGCATCGTCACACCTTCTTCGTTTTATGTAACATTAGAAGCATCTAAATCTAAGTTAAAAAAATTTAGAAAATCAGAATCCAATTTAAAAAATGTAAATCTAATTTAAAGCATGGTTTACGAAAGGGCCATTGAGTGTCATGGGGATCTAGAGGGTAGACTCTCAGTGACTACTTGATAAGGGCATGTTAAATCTAACATATTTGCTAATGTACGGAAACCCTTGAACTACCGCTGTGAATTTTGTGTAACTGTTAGTCACCTTAAAACATCTATTTTAAAACGTTTGAACATTAATTTTTTTTCTTTCTTTTGTTTATTCGCCTTTTTCACTAATTTCTTTTTAATAATTTCTTTCACAATTGTATCCCATAATCATATGCTAAAATTGTTTACACCAGTCTTTCTTCACGATTTGTTATTTGTGGCTATATTGTAAGAAAAAGCCTATGTTTTGCCAGAAAAATAGTTTTAATTTACCTGCAAACAATATTTTCAAAAATTTGCTTTGTTAAGTTTCACCATTTTAGAAGTACCATTTTTAACAGAAAACAACGCTAAAAAAATGAAACTTAATACGAAAACATTGGTTTCAGCTAAATTTGCCTAATTCGCACTATTTTTTAATAAACATCTAAGTACTCTTTGAAATAGTATGTTTGTACCAGTGGCGTCTCGTAATCGTGAATAACAATTTGGGCTTGCCTCACATGAATAGTTAGAAACAGTAAATTAGAAAAGATATTTAAACGTCTTATTGGTTAATTCTCTCATTTCGAGAAACAACATAGATGTGGCTACATTTCAACAGTTAATCTAATGAACAAGCTTTTTTTGATAAAGAGCTGTTTCAAGCCACACGTTTGGAGCTAGTAAAAACGCTACTAATGAAATGCCACTGGTTTGTATATTAAAAATATTTAATTCCTTAAAAATATTTTCATGTGTCGAAATTGTTTATGTAACATTAGAGAATTTTGGAAATTAAATCTCTATTATCATTTTGCATTTATGTATTTAGTTTACCTTAAAACTACATCTAAAAACAAAATATTGAATAAATATTTTAAGCAGTTAAATGGAAATCTTGATAGCAATATTTACTGAAATACTTTCATTTGGATATCACTATTTATTATCACCTTTCTTTAATCGTGTAAACACAATTAAAGCTTCTGAAGAAATAATAAAACTAGTTGGCATAGGTGGACTCTGCTCAGTTCCCCGTCATATGTATGTTCTCATAAATTTCTTGTACAGGACTTATTATATACATGTCAAGAGAGATGAATTTGACCAAACGCTTGACACAGTGACAGAACGAAATCCTCGCCTAATAGGCTACCCACCATTCAGTTCGATATCTTATTCTAATCTATTAATTTATTTTCTTGGGATCAATTTCGTAGTTTATTTTCATGCTACTATTTCCAATGCAACTTTCCTAAAAATGCGTATTTTTATGAAATATCTCCTAATTTTGCTATGTTGATAAAATCTTAAATTTCGAATAACTTACGAAATTTTCCTATTAGAATATTTGTAGTCAATCATGTTCATACAAGTATCATAAATGTTATTTTGAAATTGTCTGATATATTTATGATCCTTAAAATGGACGTTTATGCTCGATTTTGCCTTATTCTGCCATTTTAAGTAAATCGTAAATTCCAAATAACTTACGAATTTTTTAAATTGGAAAAGTCATACTCTATGGTATTCATGTCAGTATCCTAAATAATATTTCGAAAGCGGCTTGACATCTTTACGAGGAAAATATACCTCAAGATTGACGTTTATGTGAAATTTTGCTCTATTCTGCCATGTTAAGAAATTCGTAAATTTCCAATAACTTACGAAATTTTTATATTAGAAAATTCATAGTCATTAATACTCATGCCAGTGTCCTAAATAATATTTCAAAAGTAGCCTGACATCTTTACGATGAAAATATCTCTCAAAATTGACGTTTATGTGAAATTTTGCCCTATACTGCCATGTTAAGAAATTCGTAAATATTCAATAACTTGCGAAATTTTCAAAGTAGCATATCTATAGTTACTGATGTTCATTCCGGCATCAAAACTGATATTTTAAAACTGGTCTGACATTTTTACAGTAAAAAGTTTCCATTTAATGCACGTTTAAGTGAATTTTTGTCCTATTCTCCCATGTTAAGAAAATCGTAAATTTCGAATAACTGCTGAAGTTTTTAAATTCGAATGTTGCAAATGAATAGGGTTCTTGCCAGTGTCGAAAGTAATATTTTAAAACTGATCTGACCTCTCTGCGACAATTTGTTCTTGAGATATCGTGTACACAGACTAACAAACTAACGGACTAACGGACTAACAGACTAACAGACACCCTACTGACAGACACCATATAACTTTAGCGACAGCCTTTCGGCCCTACAAGCCATTGCCTGCTACAGGAGCAGGCACCCCATAGTATTGAAAATTAAACTTAAACTCTATAACCTAAAATCCATAATCTCCCTGGCACACGTTTCTGCCCACAGGGGTGTCGTCGGGAACGAAATGGTAGATCATTTAGCAAAAACTTCCACAGAACATGCAATGATTGATTTTCACTTGCCCCCCCCCCTTACTATGTAAAATCTAGACTCAAGGACAAATTAAAACAAAATTGGCAATCCTTATGGGATAACTCCATCAAAGGCAGATATACTTATAACCTGATCCCAAATCCCACTTCAAACACTTGGACCCTTACTCCCCGTATCACGGCCTTTCTCAGGATCATGGACCATTTCAAGCATACCTGTATAGGTTCCACCGACGACGCTCACCCCTGTGCCCTTGTGGTGAGGAAGGCACTGCTTCCCATTACTACTTCAACTGTCCTCTTACCTCCAGTTTTCACCTACGAAACCCATCCCCAAGACCAGTAAACTGGTTAGATAATATCATCACCAGACCCTCCCTAATTCAAAAACTAAATAAAATCTACTTACTTTTAGAAGATATTACTAATTTAACAGATTAACATCCAAGCTTCTTCCTACTGGCTCAGGTTGCAACCTACAATTGTGTTCATCCCAAGCCACTCAGTTCTGCAGCACAACTCCAAACTAGTAGAGCAACGTTACCAAATTAACCACTGTTGCCCTTTGTAGCGTGGGGCGAAAGCCCGGCAACAATATGCAAATGTAAAAAAGACTATTATCAATGCTCCAAAACCAACTCAAAGACTAAAACGAATGAACTGAAATACTTAATTATGGACTTAGCTAATGAAATCATAGTTTAAAATTCTCATTGCAAAGTCTTAACAAAGCTTTATTCCTCCTTGTGCCCTCTGTCACGTGGGGTTTAATCCCGGCACACCTGCTATAAATAAATTATCGCCCTCTGTCGGTTGAGGCTCAATGCCTGGCGAATTTTGTAAACGCTTGTTGAATTCTCAATAAACGTTCGGAGCAGTTCCCTCTGTCTCGGACACTTGTTGCCCGAGACACTGAAGCGCTCAACATCGCTCCAAGAGCGATGAGCGGGGACTGTCCCCCTGTTCAGACACCATATAAATTTTGTCATTTTTGGATTCCTCACACCTGAAAACGTGTAAAAAGTCAAAAACCGAGGTCGAAAATTTTCACGATTACCTAAGTTCCCCATACCTATAGTATGATGGGGAACTAATATTTAATTTATTATATTTTTTGCGTTTCCACTTTGAAAGAAAAAATTATTTATTTAACGTTACAATTATATTTCTTAAGAATGTGCTATTGCATATTTATATTTTCTTTTATAATAAGATTTTTGATTACAGTATGTATACATTGTTAAAAATTTCAGTTCAAGGTTGAACCAAAATTTGATACTACAGTAGCCGCAATATGCTAGATTGAACCAAAACTTGGTACTATAGTAGTTATAACCATACGATAGTGAAACTTTCTACCATGATTTGGTACTTCTTGTTGAAAAAAAGCACCAAATTACTGTAAAGGTCACCCCATCTTATGGTTACAACAACTGTAGTACCAAGCTTTGGTAGAACCTGGTAACAAATCATAGTAAAAAACTTCATCATCTCATGGCTACTGTACAGTGGAAAAAATATGTCCTATTTCCTTTCAGAAATTCTCTGTAATTTGAGAAAATACAACATGACAATGACAACGTAATTTTTTCGTAAATTACGCGTATTTTCTCAAATTACAGATAACTTCTGGCAGCAAATAGGACATATTTTTTACTATGTAGAATCACGTTTTGGTTCAACATAGGATAAAATTTTTAACAGTGTAAGATTTTTTTTTATAGTAGGTTTTTGACTTTTTCTTCTTATATATAGATGTTTTGGCTCTGTAAAAATTAGTTGACGTAAAACTCAACCAAACATGTAAAAATATTTTTATATTTTTCTTAAGACTGGTTTAACTCATGGAATACCTATTATATAAATAACTTCTGATGTGAATAATTAAAATTGATCATTTTTTTTTAAAATAAAATACTCAAGAATATTTTCATGTACGCAAAATGTTCATGAAACAATACTATCATTTTAGAAATTAATTGTTATGACTATTTTACATTAAGGGGTCATTTATCTTTAAACAATAAAAATATCAGCAAAAAATGATTAAGAATCATTTTACAATAACTTCAAATAATTGCTTTTAAAACTTGTAATTTTTAGCAACTGTTAAGAAAGGTTTTATCTATCTATTACCGCTGACAATAATACTTTTACATTTTTAATTTCATTTATGTTTTCTTAAAAATTTTTGCTAAGCTTATTTTTGTCAATGTAATTCTTGCGCCCAGCATTACATGTGAATGAATCATCACATGAACCTAAATAAAGAGTGCACATGGTGAAATACCCTATAATTAAAACGACGAAGAATAATTTTACTAGAAAGCTTCATTCTTTTCAAGAAAATTAATATAAGTAATATTAAAAAAATTATCACTAATTTTGGAGTAATTATGTTAATAATTATAAAACTTTTAATGTTGAAATGCGAATTAGTCGTCATTTCATCTATTTATATCTCATGTAAAATCTATTGCACTATCATAAAATTCTTGTTAACCCCCATGGCGATATTGTGCGCAGAAGATTATATATTCGTTCTAGCATTTTTATAAAAAAATATATAAATAAATAAAAAATTAGAATTATTTTAATGGCTGTAATAGAGAGGTAAATTCTTTCTAACACCTGTTAAAATTTACAAGTTTTAAAAGTAATTATTTTTAGAATTATCGTAAATAAAATTATGGCAATTTTTTTTTTCTAATATTATCTTTTCAAGGGAACCTGAACCCATCATAATAATTTACATGATTTTACACGAATGATAAAGTATTGAATGAAAACATTAAGCAGTTACTTAAGAAACTTGATAAGAAATATTTTATGGAATAATTATGGATGTTCCAATTTATCCATAAAATATTTCTTATAAATACCATATAATTAATACCATAATTTTCTAATAAATATGTACCATTTTTATTTATATGTGTAAACACAATTAAAGCTTTTGGAGAAAATACTCGTATTTCAATGTATACAGATTACCTCTATTATTTGAATGATAAATTTGCAAGAGGGCTAATAGCTGAAAACCATTTCTTGCGCGTAGCTTTCTTTTTCTTCGGATTCCTTTATTTACTCTTGTTGTGAGAAATGCTGCTATTCTATGCTAAAGAAGTTTACCAAATTCTATGGGTACATGAAAGGTAAATAGGAGAAAACTGCCATAAAAACTTATTGTGTAAATATTCTCGTTTGAATTGATGTAGAAATGTTAGGAATAAATTCGTAATGTTTCTAAACAATTATTTCAAAATGTATCTATAAATGACAAGCAAATATTTATGTCAATTATCGATTACCAGTATTTATGTACATAAAAGCATTTTATGTAAAGAGTTTTACATTTGTTTTTTAACGTATAAATAATATACTCTAAAAGAATAATTAAATGAAACCTTTCAAAAAAGTAACTGAAATAATTATATATATATTCTATTTTTCTCTCTGGTTTCCTCGATTATTTGTTTTAATAATTTAATTTATTTCTCATTCAAAATGGTTTGGCTGACTCGATCGGGGCCTGAACAATATAAATTTGCTATGTTTAGCTAAATTGTTTTATGAAAGCTTTGCAGCTTTCATAGCTTTATGAAGTACTTGCCCCTGATGAGCTAATACTTCTAATTTTAAGCATTTTTTATTCCAAAAATTAATCCATATCTTATTCTAGTTATTTTTTCTTTGGTATCTTATTTCAATTATTATTTCTTTGGTCCTTTATTTACTTTCTCCGTATTATTATTATTACAATTTTTTTTACTCAAGTGGGCCTAAGTAATTTAAATTGTTTTAGTCTTTTATTGAATCTTAACATGTATCGCAACATTTTAGTGCTTGCTTTAGCAATGTGTTTCAATCAATTTTATTTTTGTTGTGTTGTTAATGGCATGTATCTATTAAGTGCTAAAATATTAAGGTTAAAATTTATTAAGTTATCTATTATATATATATATATATACTAGCTGACCCGACAAACGTTGTTTTGTCATATAAATTATTTCTAGAGAATATTTTGCTGGAAAAAAATAACTAACTTATTGTAAGTGTGTAAGGATGTGGTATATAAGTGGAAGATGTATGGAGCGCTGTGAACGGTGAAAGAATATAAAAATATCAAAACACCAATCATTTATTTTTTTAATTTATTAAAATTGATTCTTTAAAATTATATACATATCACTACTTATAACAATATTACTAAAAAACAGTATCAATCCCTTAATGCAACAGAGCATACAATATTTTTTGTTATCCCATCTTTCGCCAATACAAACAAACTGGATGGTTTGCCCACTCGAGAGCCACGTATAATTGTCCGTGTGAAAAACATGATGTGCTCAAATCTAAGCCACAGACAGACATCGTTTGGCCCTGAGACTTATTGATAGTCATTGCAAATGCCAATCTAATTGGAAATTGAGGGCGTTTAAATTGAATTGGCACATCTGTGGGTATAATAGGGATTCGCAGTAGTAATATATTTTCACCTCGGAATTTGTCATTTAAAATGATGGCTTCGATAACATTTTTCATTAATTTTTTTATGACTAATCGCGTGCCGTTGCACAACCGTGGTGGGTTCAAATTACGAAGCAAAATAACCGGAGATCCAAACTTCAGTTGTAAAATATGCGGTGGCATGCCTGGTAAATCCAATGAGTTTAAAAACTTTGTTGGATAATTTACAGCTTCGGTGGCATCGCAAACTGTATCATTAGATTTGTATGACACCGAGTCTCCTGGTAACAAATGCTGTATCTTGAGATTCAATTCGTTGACGTCCACATTATTTGCTGCTAAAATTGCTCTTTCTGACAGCCACTCATGATTTGTGTATCGTCTGTGTACATCGGGAAATATCTGGTCAATAAGAGCATCTTGAGAATCAATGATTGTGCAGAAATCGGTCGGTAATTTTATGCATCCAGTAACTTTTCCATCGCCGTAGTAACTTTTCCATCGCCGATATCTAACAATTGTTTTGAGAATGTTTCAGCGGATGGATCTTGAAGCTTTTGAACGCACAAATTTACTTTCAGTTGTACTTTTTCAACATTAAGCCACAATGACGATGATTTTAAGCACGCGTGGATCTCATCAGCGTATGTTGAACGCGGAATAACGGGAAGTGCTTGTCTGAAATCACCTGAAAAGAGTAACAGAGTGCCGCCAAATAGTTTGTCGTTGTTTTTTATATCTTTCAATGTCCTGTTCGACGCCTCAATCGAATGTTTGTGTGCCATAGTGCATTCATCCCAGATAAGAATTTTACACTATTTCAGCACTGTGGCCATGGACGATTGCTTTTTTATGTTGCACACTGCGTCTGGGTTATTTTGAATATTTAGTGGCAGTTTAAATAATGAATGAGCTGTTCTGCCTCCATCCAATAAAGTTGCCGCAATGCCAGATGATGCAACAGCCAATGCGATGCCATTATTTGATCGTATTTCGGCGAGAATTAGCGAAATAAGGAATGTTTTGCCAGTTCCACCTGGTGCACCCAAAAAAGAAAAAGAATCCACCTTGTCCTGCCAAAACTGCGAGCATGATGCGGTCGTAAATGGTTCTTTGTTCTTCATTCATTTGTGGGACATTGCGAGCAACAATCGCTGCCATTTCTACAGTATTGTATTGTAGTTCACGATTCAATTCAGTGCTTATTAAATCAGATGCATTTCGATTTGTTGAATGCATACCGAAATGACTGAGTGGTAAGTTGGCAATGATAATGCAAAGATCATCAATAGCAATCAATGCTTCATTGTACATAGCGTCACTGAATACTATCGTTAGATCGTTGCACCGTGAACGATGTTGATGCAATATATCATCAGTCATTGAATCTTTGTGATTATCGCATAATGTCTCTGCTCGGGCCGGGAAACATGTAGTCAACACTATAGCGAATAGTAGACGAATTTGTTTTGCTGTACAGTTCAGTCCTACTTCAGCAAGCATACACTCCCACTGGTTGTCGTCTTCCAGCAAGCCGAATGCAAGGCATGCATCTTTATTCGTTGGATACTGTTGTCCATTCACTTTACGTAAATCTTGAAATGACAAAGGGCCGATGACATTAACCAACAACAGTCGAAGATAAAAGCACTCAGTCTGCCTTGGATTGACTGTAAATACTCGCCCCAAGGTGTTTGATTTGAATAAACCGGGATATGCATCAATCGGCGTGCCTTGCTTGCGGGGCATCCATTTTTTTGTTGGAGCCCATGTGAAATAGCGTGGTACTTCTGAATAGAGTAATGTCCGTGCAAAAGCACCAAAAGCATCCGCACGATTACACAATTCAAAAAATTCGGTGAGTGTAGTTTTTGGTGGATTTATAGCACGATCAATCGCTGTCTCGCTCGTGAAATATACGCGCTGGCCATTTTCAAGATGGACGGCTAAATGAAGAACTGCTGGATCCCGTTCATGAATTGGGAAACCAAAGATACTCCAAACAGCTTCATTGGAGCTGACGTACCGGCCAATTTGGTAAAGTGTTATTTCATCGTTGTTATTCACCGGAGGAGCATTCACATTGGTATTTTCAACTCGAAATACAGCCATATCACTGCCTTTATTCACATACTTGCAAATGTATTTGATGTTCTTCACTGAACTGCAGAACTCAACATTAATATGAGCATTGAATGTTTTGCTCAGCAGAGGCGAATATGGGACCACCCAACGGTTATCAATGTCAATATCTATGTTGTTGACATAGATGACCGCCATAGATGATAAGATTGTCCGCCATTATCGGGATTTCTTCGACGATATATTGGATATCCGTCAACATTTGTGATCGTGAAATTTTTCGGAAAACTTTTAGTACATTTTCCCTCTGCACAAATAATAATGGCCTAAAAATTAATTTTTCATTTTAACATAAAATAACTCCGTCGGATATTGACGAATTTTTTAAAAGAATATACCATTTTAACTAATTTTAACATTTTAACAATATTAACGTTGAAAAAATATTTTAAACACTTACGGTTAAAAATTCATTTTTCATTTCAACATTAAATAAATTCTGACATCGTGTTTACGATTCTAAAATATTAACTTTGAAAAAATATTTTAAACACTTCGTAAGATACGGTTACGATTCTAAAAATATTAATTTTGAAAAAATATTTTAAACACTTCGTAAGATACGGTTAAAAATTCATTTTTCATTTCAACATTAAATAAACTCTGACATCGTGTTTACGACAACTCACGCCATTTAGGTGGAAAAGTTGTTGAAAGAGTTGGTTAAAAATTAATTAAGAAAGAACAAATTAAGTTACAACTTTCATTTGTAAATCTAAACCATTCTCGAATCCACCTGAAGACACTCAAAAAATTTCATTAAACTCAGTCCAGCCGTTTAGGAGGAGTTCAGTGACATACACACGCACAAAAGAAATATATATATAAAGATATACCGGGTGATTCAAAATAGATGTTACAGCGATTATCTCGTAAACTAAGAAAGATAGAAACAAACTTCCAATTACAAAATTGATGCAAATTAAGAGTAGATTTCAGATATGGCATTCTTTTGTACAAGGGGCTGTATACATATTAAATACGAAATTTAATTTTTATACGGCCCCTCCTATCATATGACTTATATTTAGAAAAATATTCTCCTTGCTCTAACAATCAAAATAAAAAAAAAATCATCTCTCTAAGTCAAAATCTCGCTGAGTTATTGCAATTTGAAAATTCTAGCATTTTTCGCCAAGTCTTAATGGGTTGTATCAAAAGTGAATTACTATTGCTTTTGTAATAAGGCATACGTTGATCAGCGTTTGGGGGGGGGGGGGGAAAGAAAAAGAAATCATTCAGGGAAAGACGGCTATTTTAACCTGTTATGTCTCCTTTTCCCTAGTGAATACACAAGAGAATACTCATTGATAATTTAACAAATAAAATTTATGAATAATTTATGTACTGAAAGGGAATTTTCAAATTCATTTTTCTTTCTTTATACATTCTCTTACTCATATACACGGTGTAGAGAAAGAATTGTTTTTGAGTCAAATTTCCGAAAATTAGCTTTTGTTATATTTGCACGTTTTCAGATCCTCTGAATTCAAAAATCATGTTTTTAGTGGTTGGTCTCTCTCTCTCTCTCTCTCTCTCTGTGTGTGTGTGTGTGTGTGTCTGTGTGTTATTAGAATATCTCAAGAACAAATAGTAGCAGAAAATCCAATTCGGCATTCTAAATCCGTATCATATTGCGGTGCTACACTAAAGTATTCGTTATGATCAGACAATTGTTTGTTTACAGGGTCATCCAAAAGAATTCAAACACATTACGTCTGTGAACGAAATTTCTCATATGTACAGTGTGACATGTACAGACTGCCTTAAACAAAATGAAAAGAACAAATTTTTTATACGCATAAAAGCATGTTTTATGTAGATTCTGGTATAGCAACCATTCATCATTCATTTACAGGGTTACCCAGAGTATTTCGATATATTGGAGCTATACTTGGGAATTGCTGGAAGTGTATTTCATTTTGTGTTACTTGTTTTACATGTAACACTAAATTTACGTACACATGTGTATATAGTTTATACACAATATACAGGGCTACCCAAAATTAAGGTAAACATTTTTTTTTTATTATTATTAAATGTAATTGGTGTAAGTGTTTGCTGCATTTTTTTTTTTTTTCGAAGAAGACTGCTGACACAGAACGCAAAATTAATTTCTCATACCCATACTGTAAACAAAGTAGCTTTTGGAGAGCGATTTTTTTTTCTGTATAATATGATATTTTGAGGCCTCCTGAATACGGAAGGTAAATTTTTATTCGTTGATCTGTATATATATGAATTATCAGCATAATTTAACAACAAATAATCTGGTGTGCCACTCACACGACTTTCTATTACCCTGAAATTTAATACCATAAATACAGGTTGGAAATTAAGAGGTAACATAAAGAGTACTGTTATGTAAACCTACGTTAAAATAATTCAAATTAGGCTTCGGAAGAGTTTTAATGATAATTAGTTCTGTGTGAGGGGGATCTCCGGAAATTATTCGTTTCCTGAAATTGTTCGACGCAGGCAATAATCAAACATTAAAAAATATGGCTTTGGTAATAAGGAAGCCTTAAAACGTGTAAATACACAAAACACAAGCGATGCCTATTTAGCTTAAAAACATACATTATTTATCATATGTCTATGAGGAATTCATTTCCATTCCTGAGCAGCTTTCCTGGACATGGCAAAATATTATAGTAAAGCACTTTCACTAACAATAAAAAAGAATATTATAGCTTAAATATTTGCAACCCTGTATATCTTTTGAAGAATATGTACAAACCACAAAGTGCACCTAAATATAAACCTATAGTAATAATATACGGCACAACCTAAAATGCACTTCCATCAATTTTCAGCTATTGTCGCATTATAATCTAGTTATTTTGTGTAGCCCTGTAAATGAACAGTGAATGATTTCCCTGCCATATTCTACATGAGGCATGTTTTTATGCATATAAAAAATATATATTCATTTCATTTGGTTTAGTGCAGTCTATAGGTGTTAAACTCTACTTACCTGCAATTTTCCCCATAGACGTAATGTATTTGAATATTCTTGAGTGTCTCTGTACACGAACTATTTGCTTCATCTCAATGAAAAGCTTAGTGTAGCATCCCTATATGATACATATTTAAAATACCAAGTTTGGAATGTCTGCTGCTATTTGTTCTTGAGATAAACTGATAACAGACAGACACACACACAGACCAGCCGCTAAAAACACGATTTTCATATTCAGGTCACCTCAAAACGTCTAAATATAACAAAAACTTGCTTTCGAAAATTTGGCCCCAAAACAATACTTTCTCTACCTTATGGGTATGAGAAAGTAATAAGTACAGGAAATGCGAATTTGGTACTTTGGATTCCATATCTAGTTGCCACTTGAAAAGTTGATGAAGGTTTGCAAGTTTCAAGGAAATTGATAACAGACTTGGTTTTTGTTTTGATAAGTATAGGCACTATAATTAAACGGGGGTTGAGAAGGGCGGTAACCCCCTGGCATAGAATTATACATCTATACCATATCATATTCTATACAAATCATTATTTTAGAATATTAATAATAAATATGAATTTCCTTATGATTTTTACAGTATAAAGTTATTTAAATGTAATTCATAAGAATATCTGTCCCAAAACGCAATACATTGGCATCTTTTGTGCGTTCCTGTACATAAACCATTTGTAAAGAATTAATTAATGCCATTTTAAATAGGGAATATCATATAGTAAACCTGAATAACATATATCATTTCTGAAAATTTCTGAAAATATTTACAGACGCTGGGGGCCGGCATACGGACAGATGGACAGTCAGACAAAAAAAAAATGCAAATTGAAATCTTATTCATAGTTAAAAATTGTTAGAAAATGTTTAATGTAAACGAAAATACAATTCCAGCAAATGTCCAATAATAACCCTTAACGTAACTGAATATTTTTGCGTGCCCTGTAAATCTAATGTTAGTCGTACTGTACAGTATAGAAAGCATTCTTTTGTGCATATGAATAACATATTTCAATTTCATTAAGATTTATGCAAAGTAATTAAATTTTGGTTTATAGAAATATCTTCACATAGAACGCAATGCTTTGGAACACTTTCGGGTGTCCCTGTATACAAACCAGTGATGGTGTTTACTCCATTTTCTATAGAAAATATCCGATAGAAAACTATAATAACGTATTTCAATTTTATTAATATATGCATAAATTAAAGGTATTAAAATATGGTTTATAAAAATACCTCTCATAGAACACAATGCTTTGGAATACTTTCGGGTGTCCTTGTGTACAAGCTAGCAGATGTATTCACTCCATTTTCAATAAGGAACATCCGATAGTGACCTCAAATAACATATATCAGTTTCAGGAAATTCTATGAATATTCACGGGAGTTAGAGTGCAGACACACAGAAAGACGGATGGACAGACACACAAATCGAAGTCATTAACACTTTTCAATCTTGCTGGAATTGTTAAAGAGCCGAAGTCATTAAATTTATCAACCATGATGGAAAGTGGTAAAAATAAAGCGCGAAAATTTCACACGGTTTTGCTAGTCTTTTAGTTTTTTCCCTCTCTTAACGTGTTTTAATTTGCAGGTGACCCCCTCAGAAATTTAACTATTAAATTTTTTAACAATACGAAATAATGTAAATTTGCATTAAATTCTTAAAATTGTTGATTTCACGCGTTTGAACGATTTTAGTTGCTATTTTAAAATAAAGGATCTTTTTTTAATTTTCTCAACTCATAGATAACCCCCTAAAGTTAGCCAGTTGGCGTCGAAAAATAGATGCCAAAATTGAAAAAAAAGTGGTGTAAGTCATCATTTTCAAATTGCAATAACTCAGCGAGATTTTGACTTAGAGAGATGATTTTTTTTTTATTTTGCTTGTTAGAGCGAGGAGAATATTTTTCTAAATATAAGTCACATGATAGGAGGGACCGTATAAAAATTAAATTTCGTATTTAATATGTATACAGCCCCTTTGACAAAAAAATGCCATATCTGAAATCTACTCTTAATTTCCTCTAATTTTGTAATTGGAAGTATGTTTCTATCTTTCTTAGTTTACGATATAATTGCTGTAACATCTATTTTGAATCACCCGGTATATATATAAATAAAGCGTTTTAAATAAAGTGTTATTTTGTATTATGAATTTTGCAAATTTCATTTTTAAATGTTATACTAAAAACCCTTCATTAATAATTTCGTAACCTTAAAGCTTTATTAGCTTAGACGTCAACTACGTCAGAAAATACCTTTAATTAAAATGAGAGTATACTTATATAAATTTAAGCCATTTAAACTTAAAGAATATTCTGCAGATAATAATGTCCTTTTATGAAAAACTTTAAAAATGTGTTTACAGGGAAGATATTATATTATATATATATATATATATATACATGAATAAATTCATATATAATTATTTGCATTTTATAAGCATTTAAGTTTAAATATTCTTTGTACACCAGCTCTTTAATTTATTATTATTATTATTATTTTGTAGCTTATTACCTGCATTTTAAACTTTTAAAATAGATACAGAAATGAAAAGAATACTTAGATAGATATAAAAAGCATTTCTTTCTTTCTTTCTTTTGTTTTATAGAAAACTGAAATATATAAAAAGTCAGGCAAACTCAGATATTCAGTAAATATGCTTTTTTTTTTTCTTTTTTCTTTTTTTTTTTTTTTAAACACAATATTAATTTAATAATTTTTTTTTTTTAGGACTGAGGGCCTATTAGTCTCAGACAGCGATTTTTCCGTTGTCGTTTTCGATAGTTGGACATTTATCGAAATCTAAAATTTATCGAAAATATAATTGAATCATTTGGAAGCGATGTTATAATTGGGAACACAGAGTGCTGTTCCATACGTTTACGTTAAGTAGAATTTTTAAAATATTTTTTTTTTCATATTTACTGAAAGTATCGCAGATGAACAACATTTCTCAAACTATATTAAATTAATGACATAGAGAAATCTATGAAATATATCGCCATAGTTGTTTCGATAACCGTTCAGGAGAACAGAGTTACTGTATTTATCTTCCCTTAAAATTAAACATAATATTTTGTTATCTTAGTTTAATATCATAACACGTTATTAGAGTATACAACTCAGAAATAAGGAAATGAATATGAATAAACGAGCGCGAGTTTTCAAGTTTACTTTGTTCGTAAAGATTTATAATTATAGCGTAGTTTAATTTCCATGTTAGGTAAAATATAAAGTTATTGTAAAAAAGAATTTTTTCAAGGAAAGTTTGTGCCTTATAATTTATTTATATTTTAGGAAAAAAAAATCCTTTGATTTAGATACGTTAAAAAAAAGTGATTGTCGTAATTAAATAGGCTACATTAACATTAAATTGCATAATTTTGTTATTTAAGAAAAAATTACCTAAATATTTATGTTGAATGAAAAAAATGTATAAATTTTGTAAAGGGATACTATGGATTCAAAATTTTACAACAGCTTTTTCGGAAAAAAAAAAAAAAAAATAAGCACGATCTTCCACCAGACAAATAAAAACAGGTGCGAATGCATAATAAAAATAATTACAAGATAAAAAGAACTTTTTATATACCATGTTTTTAAATTTTCTGTTGAATCATATAAACGCTGCCGAACCGAAGCAATTGGCTAAAAAAATTCATTGTTATCGTGTTATGAGCTATTATAAAAGTTTCAAATGGATAGCCGGGAAGTTAGTTAAAAATCGATTGCAAGCTTTGTACTGGTAACGTTGCCGAAGGCAGCAGGGACCTGAAACAGGTGGTTAAAAGTATTTAAAAAATGCATTTTCACCGTATTCTGAGCTATCCTGAAAGTTTCAAATGTCTAACTAGTCGGGAAGTTAGTTAAAAATCGATTGCAAGCTTCTTATTGGTAACACTGCCGAAGGCAGCAGGAACGCGAAGCAGTTGGCTAAAAGTATCGAAAATATGCATTTTCACAGTGTTCTGTACTATTCTGAAAGTTTCAAATGTCTTGCTGGTCGGGAAGTTAGCCAAATAAATTTTCTGTTGAATCATATCAACGCTGCCGAAGGCAGTAGGGACTTGAAACAGTTTACTAAAGATGTTTAAAAAATGTATTGTGACCTTGTTTTGAGCTATCCTGAAAGTTTCAAATGTCTAGTTAGTCGGGAATTTAGTTAAAAAGTCGATTGTAAGATCTGTACTGGACAAACAAACAAACAAGAATCGAAGTTTCTAAAAACGTGGTAATAACAACTTACGAAAACAGTTGGAACAAAACAAGATAAGTAAATACCCATAAAAGTTCCTGCTAAAATTGCAAAGTGCCAAAATTTTATAGTTTATAAGTTTACTAATTAGTAAAAGGAGGGAAACAAGGATATTAAAATAAAATAAACTTATGAAAATCATAAAAATTAAATAAATAAATAAAAGTTTAATAAATAATAACGAAAGAGAAAAAAAATAATGTGAGCCTTTTCTTTGGTAACAAACAATATTTATGAATACTTCGTTAAAAAAAATAATAGAAAAAAAAAATGAAAAATGAATATTAGCATTAAGAAAGTTAAAAAAAAAAAAAAAAAAAAAAAAAAAAATCATATGATCTTTAATGGAAATAATTATGATCCCCCCCCCCCAAATTTTTTTCACTACGCTTACTCACTCAATATTTACTATTTTAGCAGTTTACTTACTATGATCTAAAATTGAAAGAACGATGGAAGAAATTAGCGCTCCACAGATTCTTAGAAAAAAATATAATCTTTAATAGAAGCGAATTTAATTTTTACTTTCTCTTACCCATAGGGTAGAGAAAGTATTGTTTTAGGGTCAAATTTTCGAACGTGAGTTTTTGTTATATTTACATGTTCTGAGGTACCCTGAATACAAAAATCATGTTTTTAGCGAATGGTATGTGTGTCTGTCTGTCTGTCTGTGTGGATGGATGTCTGTGTGTCTGTTATCAACATATCTCAAGAACAAATAGTAGCTGAAATTCCAAACTCGGTATTCTAAATCTGTATCATATAGGGATGCTACAGTAAGCTTTTCCTTGAGAAGATGTTTCGTGTACAGGGACACTCAAAATTATTCAAATACATTACGTCTATAAGGGAAATTGCAGGTAAGTACAGTTTAACATCTATAGACTGCATTAAAACAAATGAAACGAATATATATTTTTTGTAATAGAGATAGTCAACTGGGAAAAAAAAAATGTGTATGTAGGAGCCCCCCCCCTGGGGGAGTCCCCGTTCGAGGGGAGTAAATTTTCATGATGGGTATCTTTTAAAAGAGCTAGCCAATACCTTTAAAACGAATGGTTGAACCATCGATCTGCGATAAATTAAAATAAAGTTATCGATTTTTTTCATTTTTAACATTTCTTTTTTTTTTTTTTTTTTAATGATATACTGAGAATAAATTCAACTTATATATATATATATATATATTTAGTGTTATACTACTTCTTTAATATGGAAGTCGTCTGCATTATCATAAAAGATAACTTTTTTAAATAATAATTTTAATAATTTTTTTTTTTAAACAGAATTGTTTTTTAATAACCGAATTAAATTCTATATAAATGTAGGTGCATTAATGAAACGGGGTTTGAGGGGGGCTAGCCCCCCTCACATAGAACTAATTATCATATAAAACTCTTCCGAAGCGTAATTTGAATTGTTTAATACAGGTTTACCTAACAGTACTCGTTATTTTACCTCTTAATCTGTAACCTGTATTTATAGTATTAAATGTCAGGGTAAGAGAAAGTCGTGTGAGTGACACACCAGATTATTTGACTTATTTAAAAGTAATTTTGAAATAAAAGTGTTTATCATGAATAGGAAAACATTAAAAAAGAAAGTAAAAATATAATTTTTTCTTATAAGCGTTAATTTTTATTTTTAATATTAAATTATAAGCTCTCATTAACTGTACATTGAATTTCCTATAAAATTATTGTCAATTTTGTTACATTTTTAATTTAATAAGCGTTATCAGCCTAAAATGTAATTTAATGTGTTACATACATTATTATTTAGAAAAGGATACAACTATGCCTGAGGAAATTTACTAAAGCTGCGGTTAACATTTAATCCGATAAAAATTACAAAAATTATGTTTTTCTTTGTGCATGTTTAGGTTTAAATTACATTTTAATGACACTCCTTTTTCGAGATAAGAATGATATAAAGCTTTCTTAAACTAAAATCTAGAACATGCCTCACTTAGTTTAGATATTTTTTGAAATACTTTTTTCATCAAAGGCTGAATATAAATTATTCAAATGCAGATTTCTTTCTTTTTTTTTTTTTTAAATATAATTACACTTCTCGGCATGAAAATTGCCTCTGACACCATTTCAGCATATTCTCACGTAAAATGACCTCCAGAATCCGAATATGATGCCCATTTTGCCCTATCACCCACCGTGTTTTAGGAATGGCTCCCTATTTTTACCATTTTTCGGTGATTTTATGGCTATAAATTTGATTTTTAGGAGGAGGGGAGATTATTTTAAACGTTAAATATCTTCTGAGGGGCTACAAAGTTGGAAAATTCTAAAACGTAGGCTATTGTGACAAGGGATTTTTTTTTTTTTTTTTTTTTTTTTTTTTTTTTTTTTTTTTGGGGGGGGGGTCGCCACTGAAATTTTTCATTACATATCTCATATTTTTTTAATCTGTTATTAATGTTATTTTTTAAACTTTATAAATATATATACATTTAGGTGTTGAATTAATTATTTGTCATTCTTTAAATCAAATTCATGGTCATAAGCAGGAAAAGAACAGAAGAAATTCAGAAAGGGGTTGGTGCATCTAGAAAACGGTGGGTGACTGGGCAAAATGAGAGTCATATTCGGATTCAGGAGGCCATTTTACATAAGAATCAGCAAGAATGGTATCAGATCTCGAAATTTTTTTAGTTTTAGAAACTTAGTTACTACTAGCAAACCTGTGCGAAATTTTCTCACTTTATTTATTTTCTTATTTACATTTAAAGTTTGAATCTCATAAATATTATACCAATTTCACCACCTAATTAAAATTTTATATTTCCAAAAGCCAAATTATTATTAGAACCAAATTAATACTGTGCAATAGTGAAACCAAAATCACTCAAAGAAAGGTTTCCAAATAAAATTCATGGTTCACGACCCACTTTTCCTACTTCGCAGGCAGTACAGTTTTAGTATAGGACCCCTATGACTCCTTTAAAATTTTTCTTGCCGTAATGGCGATGGTATTTTATTTATTTGTTTTGGCACAATTTTCTGTAAAAAAAAAAAAAAAAAAAACCTTCCTATTTTGATTATACTTTTTATGAATGCGTTTTTTTTAGTCAATTTATAATAATAATTCATATTCTGTATCTTTAAAGTATTGCTAGGTTTAAATGACGCAATGATTCTGAAGCGGGGAAAAAAAAATCCGTAAAATGGTCTCACAAGACAAATGACATTTTTCTTATTAGATCATTAAACTGAGACCACGTGCGTAAATATTGTCCATTTATAAATATATATATGTATTTATACTTGCGTATTTTATTAATTACGTCACTATTGTATAGTTTCGACAAAATGTAATCGTAGTTGGTCCACGTTAGATAAATATTACATAGATTTTTTTAGCGTGTGTTGAATGCAGGAGTTCATTAAAATAATAATAATAATAATAATAATAATAATAATAATGATAATAATTTCAGTGAATGTTTAGTTTAAAAGAATATAATTGAAAATTTCGATATATGTAATTAGAAATCACAATTTAAGTAATGTTTCGGATATATTGTAATATCTTATTTTAATATCTTACAAATGCTCACCCAATCCGTTTGTAATTAAAACAGTGTGTTATTGTATAATCATAACACAAATAAAACCCGTTGCATGTTTGTGTATGAGTACGCTTTACATCCTCTCCCAAGTAAGTAAATCGATGTGAACCAAACTTAATACAATTACTGTTATTTACCTGGGTTGAAGTATTGTGAGAATCTTAAATTTCTAGCGCATAGGCAATGGGAAGGAATGAGAAAAAAACCCTCTCGAAAATCATACTTCCGTGTGAATTCAACAGTAATAATACAGGTAGAAACTTCAAATTGGTTGTGTAGTCTAATCCTAATGTACATATTCTCAGTAAATAGAATTTTAAAAAATTCGAAAAAAAAAAAATAATAATAATTAAGAAAATGTGCAAAATGCGCAAAAAGTACTTTGGGTTCCCATACATAATTTAACATTTTTCAACAGAGCAGAAATATTTTTATGCATTCAAATTTCAATACATCTATTTCTATGTTCTCTAATATTTATATATATAAAATTACAGCCCATTTAAACTAATATATGCTATTCATTTTTACAATAGCATGATTTCTATTGAAAGCGGAATAATTCTTTTGTGTACAAAAACTCACAAAAAAATTAGGATATATTTTCCTTTCTATGTACTATGAAATACTTCTGTAAAACACAATTTAGAATCATTAAGCTGCAGAGAATATATAATGTAATTAAAGAATATTAAATACATAAATTGTCTTTTGTATAGATTATGATATAATTAGTATTAAATATTTGTCTACAGGATTAGATAAACGTATTCAAATACATTATGGACTATAAAGGGAAATTGTTTGTTGAGAATTTCTTTTTTCAACATATTATATATACTTTTTTTAATACACAGCACAGTAGCTATTCAATTTTTTTTTCATGATATACAGGACTACATAATAATAATAATTATTATTATTATTTAGAAGCATATCTATAAATTTTGTTTTTGTGAGAATTTATTATTCTCAGTTTAAAACACGTATTTGGTTGTATACCTTTGTAATTTAAACAATATACATGGTTACAGAAAAACAATCTATTTTAGGAATATTCTTTGAAGTTAAAGCTATAAAAAATTATGTTTTAAAAATTTTTAGGCAGCTCAAATGTTTTATTTTGAAGTTAGTATGAGGTTGTTACTTGAAACGGTTGCTCAATATTGATAAATTTCAAGGAATAGCGCGGATGAAAGTTATCAGAATAATTTAGAATAATATTTTAAATTTAATAATAGCATTGAATTCTGATGAATGTAGGTACAATATTAAATGGGCGATTGTGGAGGGCGGTAGCTTCCTCTCAAACAGATTTACTTGTCAAATAAAATATTTTCGAAGCTTACTTTAAATTATTTTTAACATAAGTTTATGCAACAGTATACTCGTTATCTTACCCCTTAATCTCCAATCTGTTTTTATAGTATTGAATTTGGGATAAGAAAAAGCCGTGTGAGTACCACACCAGATTATTTTATTTAGAACGAACCTTTTAATTCATTCCAATATTTCAAAGTTATTTTCTTTTACAAATGAAAATCTTGTTACCAAAATAAATGCATTTCTCCCCGTAGTTTTTATAACAATTAACCAATCAATTTAACGTAAGTAAGATAAATTATCATATTTTTTAATAATTAGTATATAAAAATAGTTATGATTTTTTACGAGAATAAGTTATATTAACAAAATGTATTAAGTTTAATTATTTAAGTTGAAATTAGTACGATATCCAACCCTGAAATTTGATTTCCAGCCTAATAATAGTACTTCTTATAAATATGTTTTTACAAAAATGTTGTAATTGTTTTCTTGAGAGATAATTTAAGAAAACATTAAGAAAAAGTTAAGAAGCAAACTAAAAAAAAAAAAAAAAAAAAAAAAAAAAGAAAAGAAAAGAAAAAAGAAAATCCATATTAAAGAAAATGTTATTCTCGCCAACATCTAAACACATGATTTTTCGCATTTTTTTCCCATTTAATTTCACGATTCATTACCAAAACGTCTTCAAAATTGCTTTTATCAGATGAATGTTTCATTATTCTTTTTCGAGAAACAATTTATTTGAATGAAGTGCGAAAATAGTTAAATTTTCTGATATAAAACATTAACACTTTTTTTTATATATACTTTTTCATTAAGAAATGAAATATTTCGAGTGATAATGTATGAATTTTAAGTATGAATTTATTAAAAAGTTCCTTTGCTGCTTTATTATGTACTTAAATAATAGCTTTCCTGTTTGCATTAAATACTTTTATGCGAAAATATTAAATATATGGTAAGATTTTCGGTAGGTTATTTAATAATTTCAACGTTACTTTTTCCAAAAATTTTAATTGTTTGTTTTCTATAATTTTTTTTTTTTGTTTTTGTGTTTGATAACATTCTCTATCTTCTCTTAAAGAAAAAAGAAAAATCTCGAAATGTTTATATTTCTGTTATGACAGTTAATCTTCTACTTTGCTTTCCTTTCTTTTCTTTTTCTTTTCTTTTTTTTTTTTACCAATAAGGCATTTGTAAGCAATATTCTTAAAAATTAAAACTAACAAAAAAAAAAAAAAGAAGAAGAAGAAGAAGAAAAGCTGTATTATTATTAATAAATGCAAAAAGTAAATAGCGAGTAAAACAATATATCTTTTGCTTAAATGAAACACAGCATTTTCTATTTATTTTTATTTTTATTTTTATTTTTTTTTTCATATTCGCTGCTGAAAATGTGATAATCTTACAAAAATACATTATTATTTATGAATAAAGTTTCTTTGATCCTTTTCATTTATTTGCAAAAAAAAAAAAAAAAAAAAAAAAAAAAAAAAAAAATGTAAAGCATTTTAAACATGTCTCAACAATAACAGTTACGGACAATTTTCTCTGAAAAATAAGTACAAACTAATTTTAAATACAATTCTAAAAGTTATTAATTTTGTAAAAATAAAAGAAAGTGCAACTGCAAGTGTAAAATTGTGAAGTTTGAGAAGTCAGTAAAAGTGTTTGAGCTCCTAACATTAAATATTTTATTATAGAACAATGCATACTTTTGGCACATTTCATAAAATTATTGAAAATCTTAAAAAACAATTCCAGTCGTCTACTATTATGGTTTAAATTTTAAACTACATTTCTATTTGCTACAAATTTCTGCTCAAATTTATATTCATATACATTAATAAATATAATATATATATTTTGAAAGTTGTCCACTTTTATCGTACCACCTCCATCTAGGACGAATGAGTAGTCATTGTCTGAATCCCTAAACTAGAAATATATATTTTCGAGTTATACGTATAAGGTAAACAAATAACCTGGATAGACGAAATTATCAAGAATTTCTAGACGATATTTTTCTAGATGGTGAAAGGTATTATGAATATTTTGAATTCTTTGTATTGGGAGAAATTCTCGCTTGATTTTCTAGACTTGGTTCGTATACTAAAATTATAGTTACTAAGACTCGCCTCTTTGTTAGCATTTATTTGTAGAGATTTTTAAATAAGTTTGACAACGATGATATAGGAAAATGCTCTAGAATTTGAACAGGAATTTTAAAAACTCGCTAGTAAAGTAAGTTAGAATTTTATAGGGATAATCAAGAAGTATTTATACTAAAGTGACTATGTAGTTTCTAGATGTCAGCCAAATATTATATATATATATATATATACTATATATATATATCAGTATAGAATAATTTTCTTATGAATAACGCCAAATGATTTAACATATCCAAGGATAATGATGGGTTTTCTCACATTAATCAAAATTAGTCCATGCAGCACGTATCCACTACCAGAGATCCTAAACTATGATTCTATTGTTTTTCAGTTATGTGCTTTAGTGAGATTTAGTTTGGTGTTATTTGTTGTTATTTTTTCCAGATTAATTAAGGACTTGAATTCTTCTATAAAGCGCTACTTCTATTTCTTTTTAGTAACATGGATGTTGGTAATTTTCTCTATTAAGATAAGAAAATAAGCGATTTTGATAAGATTTTTTTTATTCCGTCTCACCAGTAGTAGACAAGTATTACTTTCGCTTAAAAAGATATTGTAATTTTCTTTTTTTTTTTTTTCAGTTATAATAAAGTTTTTTTGCTTAGTACTATATCAGTACTGATAAGTATAAAGGATTAAAGTCCATATTCTTGATTTTTCAGTAGACGAATAATAAAGTTATACTAATTAAAATCTAATCAGAAGAATCGATTAGGAAAAAGGGATTTCGTTGACTTATATCCTTTATACTATTCATTGATTGTCAATCTTCATTTAATAACGGGAAAAAATTGAATTAAATGTTTTATACCATACATGAATGCTAAATTTCTGACTTGAATCTTTTGTTACTAATGGATTTCCTCAGAGACTAAATGACATAGATTTAAATCCTTTATACCAATCGATAGAGAATTTTTTTTCTGAGTCTGACAATGTACTTAACACAAAATCAACATTTTTGAACTTAAATCCTTCATCTTATCAGTACAGATATTAACAATGTAACAAATAGTATCAGTATTTCATTTTGTAAAATAAGAAATAAATTTACATAGATAACGATATTTTTAAATTAGATTCAGAGTAAATATATAAGTTCATTGCTTTAAACAGCGTTATATATCTTAAATTATCATTTACTAATTGAAAAAAAAATGTATTTAAGACAGAATGTACAAACTATGGCAATAAAGTTTGCAATTATTATCAAAATTTCTATTTATTTTTATTTTCTTCATTAAATATACGATTATTTCATGTCTTAATGCTTAAAAAAATTTAGCTATCTCTTTCTTAGCATGGAAATAAATGTATTGTTTTTCTGCCAAACTTCCGAAACTACGTTTTTGTGTATTTACACGTTTTGAGGTTCAACGAATCCGAAAACAGATTTTTCAAGGCTGATCTGTGTGTTTGTCTGTAAGTCTGTTAACAGCTTTCTTCATAAACAGAAACAAATGCTAGCAGAAAGTCCTAACTCGGTTATGTAAGACTGTATCATATAAATTTTCGATAAGATGGAACAAATGACTCATAAACAGAGCATTTATAATAACAAAAGCATACGCTTCACCGTGGACTTTTTACCACGAAAGACACAAGCTTTTCCCTTTGGTACATTTATAGTAGCTGTGTTTTTGATATCAGTGGAGAGAAATATAAAAAAAGTAAAATAAAATAAATAACACAGGCCTACAAAAATGAAGTTGACAAAATTTGATTTGATGATTTCAGCTGATCTTTATGTTTTTTGATATGCTGAAACCGAAAATGCAGCCCATTTTTCTCTATCACGTATAGATTTTTGCCAATACAGGGCGTTTACAGACACGATTTCTTACATATACCATCGTAACAATCGGTTGGTTGGTTAGTTGATATGGTTTTAAATCGCACTAGTGCTTTACAATTGAAACAGTAGGCATCTATGATTAATTAATCATAGAAACATACTATAAAACTTACTATATAATTATATTGGTGGAAGTCTAATGGAAGAAACTATATAGGCAGGCACCTTGTATTAACAAAAATCTATACGTGATAGAGAAAAACTGGCTTCATTTTCGGTTTCAGCACACCAAAAAACATAAAGATCAGTCAAAATTATAAAATCAAAATTTTACATGTCGGCCTGTGTAATAAATAATAATAAATAAAAAAATGTGATGATTTTATGTCTTTTCCTGTAGCAATTTAACCCTTAAATGCCGTGTGTTGCCTTTCGGCAACATACCTAATTTTGTCTTTTAAAGTATTATTAGAATAATATTGAAGCTCTAATGCTCATGTTTGCCAACTGACAATAACTTGCTTTTTAGCTGTAAACCATAGTTAAAATAATGTATGATTTTTTAAAGTATTTTTCCCGTGATTTATTTAATAAAGGTAAGAATAAAACATTTTTAAATTGATTTAAAAAATAATCAGGCATTTAAGGGTTAAGCAATTTATTGCTGGACAATATCTTAATTCCCATTTTATTAAGATAAAATTACAAATAAATAAATGCATAAATAATACAAAAATTAACTTTAATGTAAAACATAATGAACGAAAGAGTGCCTAAACGCTTAATTATCCACGCACTCTCTGCGTACATGTGATAATCCTAAGGCAAAAAATTATCGGGTGCGCATCAGCTTGTATATATAGCAGGCTTAGTGCAATGTATTCGAATACATGACGCCTAAGGATTAAATTTAGGGTTAGTAAATTTTAACATATTTAAGTTAAACTAAACAAAATGAAATATATATATATATATATATATATATATATATATATATTTTTTTTTTTTAAGTATAAAGTATATTTTATGTAGAATGTGACAAGAAAGTGTTTATCCTTCGTTTACCGGGTCATTCAAGTTATTTCTGTATATATCAATGCGATGTGGTTCGATATTTGTTTAGAATTGTGTCAAGTTTTTTTTTTTTTTTTTTTTTTTCGCTATGCTAAATTGCAATATGCAGGTACACTATTTAGTATGTATGTAATTAGCAGAACTTCTAAAATTCAATCGATTAAGTTTCAGAGTGGTGTTAATTATCTGAATAATTTAAAATGACGTTTTGAATTTAATAATAATAATAATAATAATAATAATAAATGTTTCATAAAAGAAATTACAATATCCAAATAAGGAAGATTAGTGAACTGTGACATCCTCACAGCCTCATAACCTTCCCAGAAATGTATTAACAATATATTTTAAATGCATTTTAAATAAAATTGTTTCTAAGCAGTTTTGTTTAAATTTATTTTAAATAAAGTTGTTTCTAAACTGCTTTGAACTCTTATTTTAATTATTTTGCAAATATTCAAATACAGATCTCTTATCTTCGACCTTAAAATGCAATAACGTGTTTATAGCGATTAGTGTGAAATTACAAAGTAATGTAAAATTATAAAGTGGTATGAGTGCTACTCAAGGTTATTTTTAGTGATTTTACATCAAGGAAATAATAAAATAATAATAATTAATACTCGTTATGGATTAAAATACTAATATATATATATTTTTTTAATAAATACTTTTTTTCTGAATGAGATTTTATTTAAATGTTATTAAAGGATATGTTTAAATATAATATAAAAAATCTGATGTGAATTTTTCAATCTCAGGCTATGTCTCCGTTATTCGCCATAAAAATGCTTTACCAAGAAAGTCCTTTTTTATAAAGAAAATGTTAAAAGTTTTTTAATGGTTTAACTAATAAAAGCTAAGATATTTGCAATAGTTAGTTTTTTTAGAATGAATAGTTTAAAATGAACGAAACTACAGATCTTTAAGTTTTGTGGTTCGGTAAGTTTTCGGATAAGCAGTTATTTATTTTTACCTATTACGACATTATTTTTATCCTTCATGGTTAGTTTTAATGTTACTTTTAAAACGCACTTGGGAAAGCACTGAAATTTGAATATTATTTTTTTAAATTAAAAATAAATAAATAAAAAATATTGTTGTGTTTTAACAAAGCAAGTTATTTATCTACACATATTTTTAAAGGAAAATTTAAGCTGCTATGCTATGAAAAGGATTATATTAAAAAATATACAAGGAGAATAAATAAATAAATGCATTTACTTACTTTAGTGAAAAATTTAAAATGTCTTAATAAAAAGTTTACAAAAATATTATGCTCTCGAATTAATATTATTGCTTTTAATTCAAATTTCAGATGATATACTCATTTAGAAACTGTAAAATAGTATATTCTTTGAAAGATATAATAGAGATAAACCATGGTCTACATTTTATCATCATAATCAGTTTTAGCCTTTATTAACACACTCCGGATGAAGGCCTCTTCTTGGTAATTCCAATATGCTGTGTTTTCTGTAATTCTTTTCCATTCTGCCCTTCCAAACTTTACAATTTCATCTCTCCAACGACACTGTGGTCTCTTCCTTGGTCTTTTCTTATCTCTTGGTATCCAAAATACGACTTTGGTGGGTCCATCTATGACCGTTTCTTCTTGCAAGATACCTAGCCTAGCTCCATTTTGCAAATAAATCCATTGCAAATAAATCAGTTTGTTTGCACAGCATGTTCACAATTTCTTTAAATTAACAAAGTTTTTCACAACACTGTAATTTTCTTAAATACATTATATGTTTTATAAGCGGAAAAATGGAACATATATATAGTGTAACATTGGTAGTTTACACGAATTGTATTTAATTAATGTAAGGGTGTTTAAATCTTTTCAATAAAATATTTAAATAGCCAAAAGCATTAAAACATGCTGGAAATGTTATTGTTAACGTGAAAAAGTCATAAAAAAATCTCAGTCATAAGGAGGAAAAAAAAGCTAAAATGAAGGTAAAGTTATCCTGGTGCATCATAATGAAATTAGGTTATATAATAGAGTTGTCAACATAGAGTTAGGTTATATAATAGAGTTGCATTGTCAAATCTAAAGATGTAATAATTAATCTGAAGTGTCATTGTTTTAATCATGTGGCAAGCATTTTTTAGCTTATCTTATTAAATTGTTTTATCACGATTAATGTTTTATTTATACAAAGATATGTCGCATATACCCAAAATGTATATTAAAATTTTCGCACTAAAATTAATTTTTACTTTCTCCTATATGTATATATAGAGAAAGTATTGGACTCGTGAAAAGTTTCGAACTCCAGCTTTCGATGGATTTACACATTTTGGGATGTCCTGAACACGATTTGAGTTTTTCTAGAAAATGTCTGTCTGTCTGTCAGTCAGTCTGTGTGTGTATAACAAATTTTGTTGGCACTGCATCTCACGAACCAATGAACGAAATTTCACAAGCTTGGTATTTAGTTGGACTGTAACATAAACTGGTGCTGATTAGATTTGGAGAACAATTGTTCAACAAGTGGCGCTGTGATCGCATTTTTTTTCTAAATTTTTAGCATGGCAGTATAGGACAAAATTTCGTATAAATGTGCATAATGAGAGTTGTTTTAATCATGTGATTGAAAAATTAATATTAATTATTGATAATAGTAGTAGTTAACTAGGGAAAAAATGTTGTGCATGTGGGGGCATCGCTTCCTTCCCCCCTAGGGGGAAGTAACTCCCGGGGAGAGTAAATTTTCAATATGGGTATCTTTCGAAAAATCTCGTCAATACCTTTAAAACGAATGGCTCAACTATAGATATGTGATTATTTAAAAAAAAGTTATCGAATTTTTTTTTTTTTTTTTTTTTTTTTTTTTTTTTAACTTTTAACGAAAAAAACTTAGGGAAAAAAAATCGTATTTCTTTTGAAAATGGCAAAAAAATTGACTTTCTTCCGGCATATAGTGATATAATTCTGTCAGATAAAAATCGTCTGCATTTATAATGCAAAATAATTTGATAATTTAATATTTAATTTGTACTGAATATATACATATATATATGTAATATCGAGAATAAAATTAACTTTTTTTGGATATTTAGTGTTATACTATTTCTCAAATATGGAAATTGTACTGCATTATCATGGAAGATAATTTTATTAAATAATGGTTTTAATAACTCATTTTTACTGAGTGAATTTGCATAGGAAAATATAGAAGAAAGTCAGGTGGTGGCCGCAACATTCTAGTTTTCTTTGTAAAACTTTTTAAACGATAGGAAAAAAAAATTGATTGCATTGCAGATTATCTTTCCATTTTCAGAGAGAAAAATTAATGAAAAGAAAAAATTCCTTTATTTATTTGAATTTCGGTGAAGTTGATAAATTTTTGATGTTTTCCCGTTTTAGTCCAATGATTGTGAAATGTTTTGATTCCATATATTCCATACATTCATATATATATAAATTGCACATTTTACTTTTTATCGAAAGTAATTTTCATCTGCAGAAACGATTCACTATTTGAAATTTAGAAGATTTTTTTCTGTGGCCTCAAAATATGTTATCATTTATAAGAAAGTAAAAGAAAAACAATGTTTTAAGAGTCAATTTGATTAATTTACAATCTAATTACGTTTACTAAAACACTATTACATAAGTTTATTTTTGCTTAATATAAGAAGGTCGTTGAGTAACATCCAAAAGTTTTCTATACTGCTATTTGTACAACAATAGTGTTTTTCCGTGGTTCTTTTATGGTCAGTTATAATAAAATAAGGTTAAATTCCCACGTTATTTGCTTTGTTATAAAATAATACTACCCAATGAAAGAAAAAAGAAAGTAAAGTCAAATTATCACCAAGAAAAGAAATGTACTCTTTTTTTCTCCTCCTTTGCAGGGGTGAAACTACCTAGCATGCCAAAACCCTGAAAACTGATACTTGTATGCAGATAGGGGAGACTTAATAATAAAATATCATGTAGTTATCTGTAATAAATGATATTTGGAGAGTTCTTAATACATTATAAGGCAAATTAAACATTCAAAATAAGAAATTTCTGCGTTTAACATTAAATTCTAAAACAGCAAAATTTATAAAAAACCCTGAATTCAGGGGTAGCCCCTGAAAAGTTTCACCCCCTGTGATAGACATAATCAGTAAAAAAAAAAAAGCAAGTTTCTTTGCAATGTTTAAAAATTATATTTGTTATTATTTATAGATTATATATTTATGCATTTCCCTTATTTGAAGTATTTATATTTATTAAAAACACAATTTGAAACAATCTTACTTTTAAATTAAAAATTTTTCAAATCGCACCATTTTCAAACTAGCTTTTTCTTAAGTAGAACCTTTCGCTTGTTTAAATGATTTAATAATATAAGAAATTTTTTTTCCGATTAATAACCTTTTTACTAAATTAAAAAAAAAGAAAATTCCTATTAAAAATTATATTAATTTTATAAATGCAAAACTGATAGTCATAGAATACATTTAGAAACAGAATAATTCTAGTAGTGATAATAAAGATTATTATTGTTCTTGTAACAACAACAACAATGATAAAATTAATAATAATAAAAGACAAGAAGAACACTTAAAAGCTTTATTTAGATTTTTTGAACGAAAAACTTTCCAAACTATTCATCATACAAATGCTGCTTATTTTTTGAACGAAAAACTTTCCATACTACTCATCATACAAATGCTGCTTTTCTTAATGAAATCGCTTCATTCCATAAAATCTTTCTGTAATACTATAAAATGGTACACCAAACAGGATGTACTTGAAACAGTGATGCCAGATTGTGGATTTTGTCCCCATTTTGGGGATTTTTGAGGCTTTTGGGGACAATTTTGGGGACCAAATGTTTGTGGGGACTTTTTTGGGGAATTCTAAAACTTTTGGGGACAAATCTGGGTAGTTAGTTCTTCAACTTTCTGTAAATGTTGGCAACGTAATGATTTATCCCTATGACTAGAGACTTTCAACAGCTTTATTGTTATTTGGGGATTTTTTTCAAAAATTGCCTTCATCTGGGGGAAAATCTGAGCTTAAATCATAGAAAAATCTGCTTAATATATATATATATATATATATATATATATATATATATATTTTTTTTTTTTTTTTTTTTTTTAATTTTTATTTTCAATTTTTAGTAGAAATCAAGTTGGGGATTTTTTCGAAAAAACCCCCTGATTTGGGGAAATTTGAAGACCTGTTTGGGGAAATAATTTTCGACCATCTGGCATCACTGGTTTCAAGCAGTGATGCCAGATTGGAGATTTTGTCTCCATTTTGGGGATTTTTGAAGCTTCTGGGGACAATTTTGGGGACCAAATGTTTGTGGGGACATTTTTGGGGAATTCTAAAATTTTTGGGGACAAATCTGGGGAGTTCTCCAACTTTCTGTGAATGTTGGCAACGTAATGATTTATCCCTACGACCTGGGATTTTCAGTAGCTTTATTGTTATTTGGGGATTTTTTTCAAAATTTGCCTTCATTTGTGAAAAAATCTGAGCTTAAATCCACTTAAATCTGCTTGATATTATTATTATTATTATTATTATTATTATTATTATTATTATTTTGAAATTTTTTTTATTTTCCCTTTTTAGTAGAAATCAAGTTGGGGATATTTTCGAAAAAAAAAAAAAAAAAAAACCTCATTTGGGGAAATTTGAAGACCTGTTTGAGGAGATAGTTTTCGACCATCTGGCATAACTGCTTGAAACAGACATGCTCATAGCAATAACGGCTGAACTACAAACCATGTCTACAAGAAATATGCAGGAATTCGTATAATCATCCAGCGGAAAAGAAAAATAAATAAATAAAAATCTGCTTTCCAAAATCGTATTGTAGATATAGTCCATTTTTACGAAATTTTCCATTGGGACTAATTGGAACGTATGACTTCTACTTGAGCATTCACACAAAGAATATGAATAATAATGTTAACTACATAGCGTTAAGGCGCGTCTAAAATGGTCTTTGAAAAATGATGAATATAGCAATGTTTCATATGCTGCCCGGAGTTTATTTTAACATCATTAAAATTATAATTCCAATTAATACAATTATTATTCTTATTGATATGTCTGAAATATTGTTTATTCCTAATATATTTAAAATTCTTATTTTGATCAGCAAGAGACGCTATGAAATACATTAAAACATCATTAAAATCATTCACTCATTTAAAACGTATATCTTAATCTCACACAAATTCTTCCATTACAACACATTTAATAAAATTTTCACCGATAGGAGGTGCTTTAATCTATTTTAAGATCATTAAAATTTTAATTTCGATCTACGCAATTATTATACTTATGTACAGTCGGCAGCAAAAAGTATCCGAGCACTAGCAAAAATTCAGATTTAAAAAAAGTACACTTAATACAGTTCTGTTAAATAAGTCCTTGTCGAATCCTGTTCTTATTCAGTCTAAAAACGCGATTCAAATAGGATTTATTTAATAAAACAGTATTAAGTGTACTTTTTTTTTTTATAGGAATTTTTGCTAGTGCTCGGACACTTTAGCTGCCGACTGTTCATAAATATTATACACATGTATACGAAAATTGTTTATTCTTAAGAGAATATGAATTCCTGTTTTGTGCACTAGAGGGCATTGTAAAACACTTTAAAATATTATTAAAATCATTTAATGAGTTAAACACACAATATATTCTAAAATCATAAAAAAAAAAAATCATAGTTTAAATCATAATTGTCACTCACTGGATTCGAATCGACGCTTACGATTCCAGAGTCTTAACCATTCGGTCATGCTATCACTTGCAGTTTCACTTCATGCAATGATTATACTTACACATGTGCGCAGCATGCAAAATTTATGCGACACTAACTCCATCTTACAACATTAAAGAGTCAGTCAGCAAGTTAGTGAGTCAGCGATGAATGTAAATATATATTTTATTTGGAGAGTGTTAATCACACAGCAGGAATGTTTACTGACTTTTGAATGTTTATCGATATTCTAAAAATGTGCATTCCAAAATTAAATAGAGACCACCTCTAAGGGTGAGTCCCAGACCATCGCCAATTGCCCATTGCGCAGCACTAGTGCGACGTAAAACCCAATCAATCAACCAACCAAAATTAAATTATTTGATTATTAATAAAAAATAAATGTATGAATCAACTAAAAAATTACAACCCTAAAGATATTTATGCTCAGTTAAATAGAATTTTCCGCTACTTGTTATTGAATTTTGTAACAATTAAGAGTACATATATATAATATTTTTCTGATAATGATTTTAAACTTAATTTTGAATTAATTTAATAATATTTAAAAGAAAAAAAACTGTCTAAACTAGTTATAAAAAATCATGAAAAGGACAAATTTAATAAATATTTAAAAATTAAAACAAACGAAAACATTATATGGAAATATATATTATACAATTACAATACTATGTAGAGGTACTTCTGACAAAAAATGACCTTTTCAGAAATAAATATTTATAATTTTGAAACCTGATGATGTAAATGAAAATATAAAGAATATACATAAAATATTTATTCAAACACACGCATATATGTAAATATATTTTAACATATCACGTAACAGAACAATAGCTCTTCTAGCATAGCAGAAATAGTAGTAATATTTTACTAACTTTATGCTCTTCTAAAAAAAATTTTAAAACGTTTAACAGTGATTTTTAAACTTTTTAATTGTGAATGTTTAATGAAGAAATAAATGCATTAAAAAATTGTATGTCATTAAAAGAGAACATATTTATCCAAATGCAGTACCAGTTGTGCGATAAGTCTATAAACATTTTAAAAAATCATAAAAAATAAAGGAATTGTTAGAATTTAGCGCGGTTTGTTAAAAAAGTTATTCTCGAAAAGTTTTTTTCCCCTTTGATAAAGAATAGAATAACGATTAAAAATTTCTTCAACAGAGAGCACTGTACGTGAGAAAATCAGGCCTTTCCATGAAAATTTTGTTTTTAATTTACATCCAAATATTTACAAGAATATAGTTCCTATTCTAATGTGTCCGTCATCATCACAAATTAGTTTTCAAACTAAAACGCTAACTGTAGCTTCAATCGGCGATTTTTGGCTGAGGGAAAGAAACTTTAAAAATAACTCTTTATCCGCCAAGTCAGCACCGCAATTAAAATTTCATGTATATACAAGTAAAAGGGAAAATAAGAAATGAGCTCTTAATTTAGGCTGACCAGATCAAAGTAACTTTATAAGAGAAAAGCGTTAAAAATTGCTACAATTATCCAATTATGGATGCATTTTTTCATTCCTAGAAAATAAGGACTAAAAATAAAGTGTTACTGATTAATAATTTACTTTCTACAATTTTTTAAAACTTAGAATAAGGCCTTAAAAAAAAAAAAAAAAAAAAAAAAAGAAGTCTCCATTTGTCCCCAGAAAATGGGGATGTTTGGTCAGTATATCTTAATCGCAAAACCGTGCACTTTATAGGACACTGATTTGCATATTTCTCCTTATGAATCTGAACAGTGCCCTCTATTAACTAAAACATTTTTTTTTCTTTATCCAAAACTTTCGAATCCCCAAAACTACTTAAAATATTTCGGCAAACCGCGTTCAATTCTACCATTTCCTTCAATTTTTATGAATTTATAAAATGTTTACAGACTTATGAGACATAAATTTATATACTCGAAATAATTTTAATGTGTCATTCAAACACAGTTATATTATACAAAAAAAAAAAAAAAAAAAAAAAAAAATAGTAAAGGAATTTATTAGAATCTCGATAAATTATTTTACATAAAATTAAACTATAATGTATTTACATAATGGATTAGATATTCAATTACAAGACAGTAATTGCATTGTCACGTTTCATTCCTGCCTTTAGTATAGCCGTTTGATTTATACAATGCTTTAAAGAGGAGATTTTGAACGCTTTACTTTGACGGACGGACATTCAATTAGAGGACACTCATCTGAAACAACATGCGGCTGGCAATACATTAGGGAGCCATCCCACGAATGATTACAGAAATTCATGCTTTTAATTCATGCTTGTACATATATTCATGCATTCGAAATTTTGTAATTAAATACTTTAGATTAATAATTTATTTCTTATTGACAAAATGGCTTTTCAAACATACATTTTTAATACACACTACTTGATCCCATTTGTGATTATATTTGATTATTAGCAATTTACAAAACTTTAATTTTTTAAAAAAAAACAAATAATAATTTGCGATTTTTATCAATATTCTTCATATTCAGCACTGTAAAAAAACTGTTTAAAGTACAAGAAAAATCTGTCAGCTGGGGTGCCAGTATTTCTCTGTCAAATATACAGGACAAAACTGTACTTTGAACAAAAAACCTGTTTGATTTACAGGATTCCTATGTAAAATATATGTCAGTGATACAATTTTACGGTTTTAAACTGTATATTTAACGGAGAAATACTGGCACACCAGCTGCCAGATTTCTCCTGTACTTTTAACGTTTTTTTTTTTTTTTTTTTTTTTTTTTTTTTTTTTTTTTTTAATCAGTGAACTATTTTATGGAATTACGAAGATTCTCGTAATAATTTCGATAAATGAACTCCAAGAAAGTTCACCTACTTACTTTGATATCGTTATAAAAAATGTTTCAGGTATTTAATAATATGAAATTTTGTAATAAGAATGAACAATAAAGGAATAAAAAATTTAGCAATGCACTTTCAGAAGCAACTATTAACCACTTTGCACTGGTATAGTCGTAACAAAAGTATCCGAACACTAGCAAAACTTCCTATGTAAAAAAAATAGAGTTAATACTGTTTTGTTAAATAAATCTTTGTCGAATCATGCTCTAAGAACAGTATTAAATCTACATTTTTTTTGTTACAGGAATTTTTGCTAGTGTTCGGATACTTTTGTTACCAACTGTATATGCATTAGTGGTATATTCTCCAAAAAATGTATAACGTCAACAACAATGTGCGGCCGAAATTTTTAAGCAATATTTATCTGAACTAAAATTGCTTAAAATATTACGGAGAAATAATATTGAATTTAAATACATTTTTTCGCATTTAAAATTCATAAGATTTAGAGTTTTCTTCTTAGTACTTTAACCCTTTCCGGCGCAAGGTAATTGGGATTATTTAAATTACAGTGCCACTGTAATTCAGGAATAAAATTAAAATAAAAGAAATTGACGACCTTTTCTACTATGAAATAAAAGTAAAATTTTGCTAAAAAATTTCTGGGATGAGTTTTTGCATTTGAAAATTAAAATTAGGTGATGCTGTAGTGGAATCACTGCCCCTAAAAGGGTTACTATGACGAAAAGGATGCTAACTGTTTTACTGAGATGCTAACTGTTTTACTGAACAACAATAAAAATTGCTTGCTTGTCAAACAAAATATACAGTGATCTGTAATCAATTGACCATGGATGGGCATTTGAGAATCCAAGGGGTGTTTTTTTTTTTTTTTTTTTTTTTCAGAGGATTTTCTTTCCAGAGGACGTTTTGTGGGACTTATTTCTAGAGACGTTTTTTCCTGAAACCGCTCTCTACTCAAGATGTCTGCCAAAATACTTGTCAAGGTTGTTGCAAGGACCATATTGAATGTATTAGAATGTTGCCTAATACTGTGTTATTTTATTTATTTGATAGCTTTGAAACTTACAGTTATACCGACTTTTGTCTCGAATGGTCCATATCACTTAATATTATTATATTACATAATTTCACAATAGCCATAGATGCCATAATCATTTACCACAATCGCCGTTTTAATTTATTCCGGAGTATTTTTAGCTCCGCCTTTATTTCGCACCACTTTATTTATAGAAGGTGTTCTCCAATATATAACTTCAGTAAAATAAGAAAAAAATACTCTTAAAAAATAAAAGGTATGAAATTTAAGGGTGGGGCTAAAAATACTATAGAAGAAATTAAATTGTTGGCATCTATGGAATAGCGATGCCGAATTTCTTATTTAACTGTATTACTTAAAGGTTTCTACGGTTAAGATTTTGCTCTCATGGTTTTCTGGACACATATTTTTCTCTTATATTATTTCACCAAGATTAAAACGTTGTTTATAAAGCTTTAAGTAGCAACTTTTAGTATTAGCCAGATGTTAAAAAACGTTAAATTCAATCTCAAAATATCAAGCCGAACATGGTTCCAAAATATTTCTTAATGAGGTCTATGGGTCCATTATATCTTTATTAATCCATTATATATTTATTAGTCCATTATACAAAACAAAATAACGGAAGATTCGGAACTAGAAAAGGTTGTAGAAAACACATATAGACTAGAAAGTCTAGAAGATGAAAGCACCATGATACATTTTCAATGACGATTAGGTGAAAAATTGGAAGAGAAGGATTTTGAATATACGACAGAAATGTATGAACATATTAGCAGAAGCTTTCATCAGGCGGTTTTTGAGGCACTGGGACACAGAAAGCAAGAGAATAGACAGAATGGTCTATTTTGGTGGGATTCTGAATGTGAACAAAAGATACAACAAAAGAGAGAAGCATATTTAAAGTGGATGAACATGAAAAAAGATGAGGATAGGAATAGTTATAGGAAACTTTGTCGAGAAATTAAGACATTCATACGGAAGAAGAAAAACTCATTTTGGGATAGAAAATGTAGAGAAATAGAAACCTATATTGGAGGAAGAAAATGTTTTGAAGCATGGAAATTCCTAAAGAAAATAAGAAACGAAAATAACAATAAAAGCTCGCAGGACATATCAACAAAGAAATGGGAAGAATACTACAGTAAATTGCTCAATGAAATGAGACCGGAATTCTTACCGGTCAGTCAAGTGGTGAACCCTAAGGAAAACAAAATAAAACTCACGTTAAAAATGACAGAAAATGCAATGAAGAGCTTAAAAAATGGTAAAGCAAGTGGTCGCGGGGGAATACCAACAGAACTGATTAAAAACAAGACACGCAAACTAATCAGACTGATAACCAGTTTATTTATAAAATGTATCACTGGAGGACCGATTCCAGAAGAATGGAAAATAGGATTGAAGGAAATGGAAAATAGAATTGACGTCCATATTTAAAAAAAGGAAATAGACAGTTATGTGAGAACTACAGAGGGAAAAAAGTCTCTGCAACTTCGTTTAATGTCAACCGTATTGTTCACTGCATCGCCGGTCCGTTTCGTAGATTCATATCAAGAACGCTTTTCCCTTCTTCTTCTTTCAATTTTACAGTTTACAGCTTTCCGCTTTTAAATATAGCTAGTTACTGCTCTTATTTAAAAGAAACATTTTTACCTCTAAATATTTATACACAGATCACTTTTTAAATTCTATTATACAAACATAAAATATTTATACATAAATATATATATTTAAATTACACACATTTTTGTTTTATTTGCGTATATAAATAAATGTGTAATTTTAATTACAACAATATGTTCGGGGGGGGGGAAGGCATTTTATTTCAAAAAATGATCAGAATTATTTTTCTTCCTGTTTAAACTATGGTCTACTTAACTAATTAAAGAAGGGGCATATCTATAGTTATCCAGAGAACCTTTATAACACAGAAACGTTAAAAATTGTTACAGTTATCCAATTACGGATAATATTTTTTTTCATTCTGAATAAATAAAGACTAAAAATAAAATATCAATGGTAAATAATATACTTTCTATAATTTTTCAAAGCTTAGAAAATGCCTTCAAAATAAAGGATGTCACCGAAAAATACCTCAGGGAAGTCAGAATTTTTAACACTTACTAGAGGAAGAGAGATGAATTGTCAATCCCAACTAATCTAAAATATTCATAAAAATTCATAAAAAAAGTAGTATGGGTCATGTGCTGATGTATTTCCTTTATATGTTGTCGGTTATTCTCTGCGGTGCCTGCGTATGAGAAAAACCACGTGACATGGCATTAACTTATCCTATTAAAAATTTAAAAGATTAGCAATGGGTTCTATACAAATAAAAAAATATCTTTTACCACGATAACCCCTTTTTAAAAAGTCAATTTATTATTTTTCTTACATTTCTACTAAGTGTCAGTCAAGCAGTTACATTTCTTGCGTGACAAATGAATATATGTGCGAATGAAAACATGTACTTAGTACTTCTGTCACGAATAAGAGAAAGAGAAAATAGTCTAAATAATTACATGTCTTTATGATATTAAAAAAGGCATAATATAGTAAATGTTAATGTTGATAAACGTGTGTCAGCTGTGCTATCTGAATGTATAAATTTTGAAGCTTAATTTGTTTCATTAAATATATAGACATTGTAAAGTTTAGTTATACCAATAAAGTCCTTTTTTTATGTTCAATTATTTATTTTTTAATTGCATAATGTCATATTTCCCAGAATTAAAGAGTATGTATCTTATTGTAGAATGCGTTAGTGTCCGTTGTATTGTCTGAATGGGATATTTCGGTGCTTAGTTTGTTCCGTTAAATATATACTATAATTTTTAGTTGAATCAAAAGCGCAATTCTTATTTTGTGTGTACATTTATTTATGTATTTATTTATTTATTTTTATAATGTCGTATATTTTATAAAACTTAATAAAAATTTAATTAAAAAAACATTTTTTAACAGTTGAAGCATTTTTATTGCGGAGCTCTGAAAAGCATAAAATAAAAATTTATTCTTGCAAAGACATGCTATAAATAAATGAAATATCCAACACTAAGAAAATTTTAGAGAAAAATATAGATATGTCACTTTTGAACAGAGATAAAAATTTTTAAATATTCAAAATGTTTTAAAAGGCTATCGAGACCAATATTCTTAGACATTAGTTTCTATATAAATATTTGCTAAACCATAAATTTCAAAGGTCTGGAGAGCTTTTTAAAATATTTTGAACATTTAAAAATTTTCACCTCTTGCAAAAGGGTTCTATATTTTTCTCTAAAATTTTCTTAGTGTTAAAACTTTCATTCATTTATATTATGTCTTTGCAGGAATACATTTTTATTTTATACTTTTCAGGGCTCCACAGTAAAAAGCTTCTACTGTTAAAAAATGTTATTTTACTTAATTTTTCATTTTCTGCTTTTTAGTTGTTTAAAAAAAAAAAAAAAATTCTGCAAAAATTAACGCATTGGATCTTGGAGAATCAAACCCACGACACGCTCTAACCAAAAATCTAAGAAGTCATAGAAAAGTCGTAGAAAATGCTAAAAAATTCCAAGAAATACTTATACAAAAAGAATATTATTCGCGAACGCTTTTTAAAATATTTAAAAACTTTTATCTCTTGCAAAGTGAAATATTTATATTTTTCTTTACATATTTACATTTTTGTATTTCAATAATTTTCTTATTGTTGAAACTTTTATTTATTTTTTATAGCATGTCCTTGCAATAATATTTGTTAAATCCTTTTTAGGGCTATACAATAAAAACTTCCGTTTTTTTTTCTTTCTTTCTTTCTTTCTTTCTTTTTTTTTTTTTTTTTATCTTTATTTTATCATTTGACATCTTTCCTATTAACTATGTGCAATAAAGTAACACATCGGTCTTCGAACTTACAACCTCACGTTATCAACATGACGCCCTGCTCTATCCGATTAATCTAACAAGTGACGAAAAAAGGGGCTAACATTTACGTTAAAGTGGAGGCGTTATGTTTTACAGTGTGACACGAAAACACGATGACGAAATCGAATTTCAATAAAAAGCTTCTAAAAAATATATATATATTTATTTATATATTTTTTACTTAAAATTTTTTTTTTGTTCTTTTATAATAGCTAAAAAATATTTTGTGATTTTTAATATCTAAAAAAAAAAAAAAAGAAAAAGAAAAAGAAAAAGCTTCTTAAAAAAAACTCTTCAAAAATTCTTAGAATACTGCGTAGTCAACGAAAAATGTTCTTTTAATAATGGACACTTTTTCTACTAATTATCTGCAAAAATTAACACGCCGTACCTTCGGGGATCGAACGTTGACCACCGTGTTATTAACGTCACGCTCTAACCAACTAAGCCAAGAAGCGACAAACGGAATAGCTTATATTTACATTAAGATGAGGGCGCCTTGTTCATTAGCGTGGCACGAAGACACGACAAAGTCAATTTCATATAAAAAGCTTCTAACTAAAAATAAACTATTTCTTGAATATGTACATTGTGTAATTATTTCAGAACTTTAAAATTTAGCCTGAAAACTGTATGAAAACTGTAAATACCTAATTAATTCGTACCAACTTATATTATAATTTATACATACTCAATTAAAAAGGAATATTTTCTTCTTCTGTTAAATGTTACAAATTTTGAAGAGCAAAATTAAGTTGCTAACTTTATTTTATTTTTTCTTCATTCAAGTTGAATTTTTCATACGGAATTATACTTAATATGTGATTTTTAACAATGTTAGCTTTTTTTAAATATTTATTTAAACTAATTAGATTGAAAAATAGGTACCTTGAGTAATATATTTTTGTTTGTATTAAATTTGTAATATTCAATTCTTAGTGAAAAATTGTTCAAATAAACACGACAATTTAAAGTTCCTAAAAAAGGATGCAGCAAAACTTGTTTACATATATATTGCTAAGTTGTATGTGATAGAACAGTATTTTTTTTTTTTACTTTCTCTTACCCACGTATAAGTAAGAGAAAGTATTGCTTTTAGTTCAAATTTTTGAAATTGAGTTTTTGTTAAATTTACTTGTTTTGAGGTCACCTGATTCCGAAAACTATGTTTTTAGCGATTGGTCTGTGTTAAGGCTCCTATATATACGAGCTGGCGCATCAGGCATTTTGATGCCTTAGGGTTGCCACATGTACCCAGCGCGTTTCTCTAATAAACAAACGACGAACATTTTTTTTTATCGTCTTATGTTACTTTAGAGTAACTTGTTTTATTATATTTCATAATTTTAGCTAAGTAAACTATGATATGGAAGTTTGTTTAGCGATAAACTGCTATAATCATTCATGAAGTGAATATAAAGTGTTCACAGACCTTGTATTATTGTGTATTTGAGTTTTGGCGACATTTTGTGAAAGAAACAGTAGCCGCCCTAACAACACATCTTACCCCAGTACATCCATGGGATATCCTCAAAATAAAATGACATCCTGAGAATGTACTGTGAAAAAAATGTGTTTTTAGGAATATTTTTGTTGCTTATCTTGACCGGATTACCTTCAGATCAAGATTTCTTAAAATCATTAGGGAAGCGATAAGGACGCCAAGCGGGAATGCTGTCCTCTTCGGAGGCAAAAAAAATTGGCAGTGATGCGCCAGCCTATTATTTTATTTATGGGCTATAGTCTGTGTATGCGTCTATTATCAACATATCACACAAACAAAGATTAGCAGGTAGGCCAAACTCGGTATTCAAAATATGTATGTTATAGTGATGCTACACGAAACTTTTCGCTGAGATGAAGCAAATGGTTCGTGTACGAGGACATCCAGGATAATGCAAGTAAATTACGTCTATGGGGGAAATTTCTGGTAAGTACAGTGTAGCATGTATAGGCATCCCTAATCGGAATTGAATGAGAATATATTTTACATGCATAAAATTTTTAAGCATTTTTTTATAGATTTTGGTATGGAAATCATTCACCATTCGCTACCGAAAGTATTTGGATAGATTGGGGCTATACTTGAAAATTGCGGGAAGTTTATTTCATTTTGTGTTGGGCTTATATATATATATATAAACGTAATTCAATTGCATAATGTGATGTGCATGTAGTTTATAGATAATATACAGGGCTACCCCAAATTAAGTTAAACGTTCATTTCTATTAAATGTAATTTATGGAAATGCTTTCTTGCATTTTACTATGTGGATGACCACTAGTCAGGGAGGAAAATAAATGTTTCATATACGTACTATAAACAAGCTATTTCTTGCCTGCTTTTTTATACTATCACGTTTCGAGGTGCCCTGAACATGAAAGTCCAATTTTTAGCGGTTTATCTGTGTGTATATCTGTTATTAGCAAATTTTAAAAACAAATAACTGCAGGAATATCAAATTTGGTATTTTCAATTTCGTGTAAGATTACCGCTTGAAAAGTTTAATCAAGTTCGGCAAATTTAAAAGCAAATAAATAATAACTTTTTTTTCTAATGAATGTAGACATTATAATTAAACGTCAAGTTAAGGGTGCGGCTCAAAAAAAAAAAAAAAAAAAAAAAAAAACTTATTTAAACCTAGTTTAGATTATTTTTAAAGTAGATTGAACTTTATTATTTTACCTTATTAATCTTATGACTTAATCTACAATCTATCTTTATAAAATTGAAATGCAGGGTTAGAGAAAATACAGATGAGTGACACACCACATTATTTTATGCGCAAAAAAGCATGTTTTGGGTAGATAATGATAAGTAAATCTTTCATCATTCGTTTGCAGGGTTACCCATTTTGACAATATTTGGAAAGCATATATTGAGGAGTTTACTATACTTTACTATACTAGTTTTTATCTATACTTGGAGTTTATTTCATTTTGCGTTAGGTTTTTTTTTGTTTTCATATACAATTAAATATAAGTACACAATATGCTGTGCATATAGTTTATTGATAATATACAGGGCTACCCAAAATTTAGATAAATGTTCTTTTTTATTGAATGTAATTGGTAGAAGTGCTTTGTTATAATTTTCTAGGTCGACAAACACGGCTTAGGAATGAAATTGTTTTTTTCATATCCATACTAAAAACAAAATATTAAATGTGGTCCTTCTTGGTGATCCAGAATTATGCCATTCTAATTTTGATCCACGAAGAGGATGTATTCCCCACTTTGGTTGCCCCCATAGGGATACTTTGAATGGGAACATCGAGAATAAAGTGTTTAGGATGTATTTTACGTGCACTAGCCACTATTAGTGTACACGACGCGATGGTCTGCGCCATGTTATTATTATTTATTTATTTATTATTTATTTATTCGAGTATATTACTCGCAAGCCAGCTTGGTGCTTTAAAGGCCCATTAGAAAAATGGTAATTATGATACATTGTGCATTTAGTAGGTTAAAATTGGTTGATCTTTACGTATCACAAGATTTAAGCGATGGCAATTGATGATGGTTTGGGATTGTCCGTTAGGGGTAGTCTGGGGACCATTCCACAGCAATTGTGAGCCTTCACGGTGAAGGTACGTAACAGTATACGAAAGGAAAGAATAATTATTAAAATACATGTTTGGTTTTGAATCTTTCGCAGTAAAGTTGAAAAGGTTAAAAACAACATAATTTCCTTTAAGCAAATTTTACATAAAAGCAATATTTTTATTATTTTTTACTGTGAAATAAAGCTATAAAGATTCTCTTGTGAAATTCTTTCTGCCATATTAAAAAAAAATAATATATAACTTTGTCATGCTGTTTTTGGATAATATACAGTGCTACGTAAAAGGAGTCTATCGCATTGATTTTCGTTATGGGTAATACCATAAAGATAGTCTTAGAAAGTTTTTTCTTAATATATATATATAGAGAGAGAGAGAGTATTTTAAGATGTCATCACTCTTGTAAAATAATTTAAGTTTAAACGATGTAATTTATTAATGTTTGGATTAACCAAACAAATACGTAAATCTATTGACTATAAATGAAATATATTTAACTAGATTAATTATAGAACAGTATTTCTTTCATTCTTAAAATAGCATAATCAAAAAAAAAAAAAAAAAAAAAAAAAAAAACCTATTGTGTAAAAAGTATGGTTAAAAAAAAAAAATTGTATTTTTTTTTTTTACGTAAAATATCAATAATATTTTTAAATAGAAATTGAACAAGTAAAAAATAAAATTATATACATATATATATGCTTTATACTGGATTTCATTCAATGAAGTTAGAGTTAAATATAAACTTTAAAAAATGCAATTTTTTAAATGGGAAAATAATAAAAGAGCAGAATATATAATCAAATAAACAGATAACATTTAATAAATAAGATTGCATTTTTATGACATTTAATTTCACTTATTATGCAAGGCATTTACTTGGTTTTAACATAATGTAAATGACATTACACAAGAAAATAACAGATTGAAATTAAAAGAAATACTTGAAAAAAAGTTTCTAAAAAAAAAATGTTGCTCGTAATGAATAATTTACACATTTTAAGGAAGAAAATTTTATTTTATATTTAATTATAAAAACAAAACAATGAAAAAAGTTATGATTTTAGAGAAAAAATATTTTGTACTGATTCATGTTGCTTAATTAATATAGATGTTAAGGAAAGACAAATACAGCGTTTTTTATTTTTTATTTTTAAATATATGTCAAATAAATTCTATAAATTATGTTAAATACGTAGTATTTTTTTTTTCACTTCAAAGTTTCTGCTATTGTTCATTTAAGTTCTTTAAAAAATACCATAATTAATGCTAACTAAAAAGAAATGCTTTGTTGTTCATTTCAGTTCTTTGAAAAATACCATAATTACTGCTAGCCAAAAAGAAAAAAAATCACTTGAAACATTTTTTGATAAATGAAAATAAAATGATAAAGAAGTAAGTGGATAAAACATAAAACAGGAAGTTAAGTGAGAGATCATATCACAATATAAGTCTTTTACAGTTTGGTGTAAATAACAACAAAATATTTTATAACAAGCAATTTAAATAACATATTTCATATGCTTACGTCATAATCATAAAAAGTGTACACGTTTATAAAAAGTTAATTTTGTATAATTAAATTTAATTTGTTTTGCCGTATAGTAAACTGAAATTAATTTGAAATTTCTATTATTTTTTTTTAATCATAAATGAACAGTTTATCGAAGAACTATGAAAGAAAAATAATTTAAGAAACTGGTAAAAGAATTTTTTTTGATACAAATTGTAAAAAAAAAAAAAAACACTCTTTGAAAACATGATTTTTACTAAGAAGTTTGCTATTTTACGTTCATTTAAATTACTGAAGAAAAATCATTACACATAATCGGAATTAAGCGCTTTGCCAAAATAAGATCTTTCCAAATATTTTTCATCTCAGTAATTTGTTACTAATAATCTGTTTGCATTTTACAAACTATTATGGTACGCCGTATGTATCCGAATACGTTTATTCACAATTACTTGGGAATATTAAAACCTATAGAAATAAGAACTTTTAAAATAATTTTTCCTTAAATTATGACCGAGCGTATTAATGACAAAAATTTATATGCTTGCATTTTAGTAAATCATAAAGTACAGGATTAAGCTCTCGTTAAATTTGAAAATGGTAAATTAATATATGTTAGAAATTTGTTTTGCAGTATTTCAAAGCATACGGCAAAGGATATGCTTTATAACGTACCAAAAACAGCTTTTATAGGCATCTAAATATTAATAATAAGAATAAATACTGAGAACATTTCAAAGTGACATTTTTTCCAAATATCCTAATGGGCTTCTCCCAGCGTCGTCTACTCAATCACGTGATATAGAAAAATAAAGAAGCGAATTCAGTTAAATATTGTTCTTGAAAACAAAAGTATTAACATTTAATATAATATAAAATAAAAATAATATTGTGCATTTTTAAACAGTGGAACTATTTGTAAGTTTAATAATTTTAAGAAACACTTTGTATGTTTACTTATTTTCACAAGTAAGAATCGATTTTGGTATGTTGTAGTGTAATTGTTACATTAACTGATCTAGCAATAAATAGTCGAATGTTTATGGATTATAACTTGAAATTAATTAAAAATGTTTTCAATTAAATTTAATCGCGAAAAGGTGTTACAACAAGTTAATTAACTTTGTTACTCTCCGAAATGGCTTTACACCGTACGATGTTGCACTGTTAATGATATAAGTACCAAAAATCAGAGTACTTAACAAGTTCTCCATCAAAATTAATAACAAATATAAACTAAATGATGATTGTAAATGTATACAGCGAACAAAAGTTGATGAATAATGATATAAAATGGATTAAAAATTATGATGTATAAAAAATTAACACAGATTAAATCGAACTGATCAAAAATAAGAATAGAAAATGTGTTATTTTAGCAATCACTATAGATATAGAAGACTCGTCTGCTCTTTGTTTATCCATGTCATGTGACCTCTGACGTCAGGTGGGAAGAGTCCATTTTATGAATAAAATAGTGTTTGTATTTCCAAAAAAACAACGGTAACACTAATAAAGATAAAATTAATCGTTGATAATCAAAATATATTTTACTATTATTTAGATAGCAATAGGCGATAAACAGATTTAGAAGAGATAGTTATATATAGATACAGAAAAGATAGTAATAGGTAGATAGAGAAAAGTTAATACATTACAACAGGCAAGCTGATTAAAAAAAAATATCTTAAAACCATATGTGTCTTCAAAGTACTATGGAAAAACTCGCTAAAGTCTTAGATGGTTCTTAAATATTCAAAAGACTGGTGTTTCACCTTAATATTGTTACACCTTACAAACTCCCCTTTTTTTAAGAACGTAAGTTTTTTTACCAAATAGTATTTATTTGGTAATTAATACCAAATTTTTACCAAATAGTGATTATAAAGATTTTTCTAATTACTTGTATAAATATCTATGAGGCTACTATATATATTCATGGAGATATAACGGTTAAAAAAAATGCAAAACTGAAATTCTATTTTTTTTTTTTTTTAATTAAGACGATATTTGTTTGGGGCTTTTATATAAATAGCTCAACACTTTGGCTGCTAAATTATGCAAGTGATTTTTTTTAAAGCTAGTGCATGCGTAGTTAAAAAATATTTAGTAAAAATGCTCATATTTAATAAGATATTGAATATTTTTGCATTCTGATTCAAGTATCCTGTGTCTAATATAGTATGACATATTTCATAAAAATGTGCTTGCACTGGGCCTGAACCTTACGTGTTCTAATTAAAAATGTGGAAATTGTCATTGGAATAAAAATCGCTATTTTTCCATGAATATATGTGATAGCTGTATTAAAAATTGTACAGATGAGATAAATCTTCATAATCACATGCTACAGTCAAAACGCATTTCAAGTATAACTTTTTACAGGGTGACCAAAAATTTTTTGATTTTTTTTCTTAAAGTTTTACTGGTCCCCTTTTCTTTTTCAGGACACGATGTTTGCTGAAGTATATGTGGTATAACATGTTCGTTTTTTCTACCAAAGTTTCAAGATGATTCCTGAAGAATTTTTCTAGATATTTGACGAAACATCTAAGTTCTAAAGTGCCTAAATACTTATTGATAGATAGTGTAGATATTATTAATTTAATTAAAATAATAAAATAATAAATACTTATTTAAATAAAATAATTTAATTAAAATAATAAATATATTTCTCTTAATATGGTTAATTTTGTATAAAACAGTGCTTTTAAAATGTAATTTTTTTAAATCTATGCTGAAGAAAATAAATAAATAATATAGAAGCAAAACTTTACATATTTCTGAAAAGTAATGGCTTTTAAGATATCTCAAATTAAATAAGAAAGCTTTTCATGCTTTTTTTAAAATAAATATAGCAAATAAGATTAAAATAAAAATATTTTTCAAAACATGGTTATTATTATAGCAATGAAAAAGTTATTTACATTGGAATTTTAAAGTTGAATTTGTCTTTTTTATTAAATTGATTTTGCATTAATCTATTTGAATGGTGTTTTATTTATTTATTTTATTTTTAAGTAATAGTAAATCACTTCAGAGCTGATATAATATTAAGAAAAAATTAAAAAAATAAATAAATAACAAACCGCATAACTTTACAACTTCTTAAAATTAAATTGTAGAAATTTTAAAAATGAAAGAACTACTTAATCTAAAAGCTTCTTTGATAAAACACTTTTAAAACTCATATTTCAATTGAAATGGTTTTTTGATTGAAAAGCTGTAATAGGTAGTTTAGGTAAACTTGCGAGACGATAAAGTAAACTTTAAATATGATGTTCATTTTTATGCATTTATGTAAAACATTTTATATTTTCTAAACAGAATATCTTTTTTCTTTAGATTTTCCGCTTTCAACTTTTTTATTTATAAAAGGCATGAAAAATCCGTCGAAAATTACATACCTATGTTATTCTGCGACATTTATGCGAGTTCATATTTAACTACTTTAAATTTTATTCTTTTGAATGACTTTTAGATTTACCTTTGTGAATATGAAACCATGGAATAAAAAACAATGACTTGAACGTCAAAGGAAATAATAAAGTAGTAGAC